>CATIWM010088574.1:0-19810 GCA_949671775.1 Mallotus repandus | reverse complement strand
AAAAAATAAAACTAGAAATTAAAAAAATATGTTCACTTATTTGATTACTTAAATATGTGTTGTAAAAATTTGTCTATTTTGAAATTCTATAAATTTTAAAACTTATGTAAAATCTAACACAAATTATAATATTAACAAAATTAGTTGAGTTTTATCCATACAAAAATATTTGTTCATTTATGTTATATTAATTAAAATTATGTATTTAAAAATGATTAAAAGTATTTAATTGACTTTACTTATCATTGTTAATAAAACTAATGATTTAAGAACAAATTATCTCTTATTTTTAATTTTTTAATATTTTTTTGGTGAATTATATAGTTATTAGGGAAGTTAAATAATAGAAAAATAAATAAAGATAAAAATTATTTATTTAAAATATAAAAAATAATTTTGTAAGAATTTTAAAATTAAAATGTAAAAAATTAATTTAAGTGTTGACTAATGGATAAAATTAATATGAATATTTTTTAAAAAATTTACAGAATTTGATTGTAAAAAAAATTGTAAACTTTAATTAAAAATGATACAAGTTATGAGACTAAAATGTTATTATTTCTTATTACATAAAAGGACAAGGTATAAAAATACTCATTATATTGTTTCTTAATCTCACATTCGTAATTAATATTTTTTAAAGTATCAATATGTTATTATCATTTTAAAAATTATATATTTAAGTTTTCTTATAAACAATATTTATTGTTTACCGTTAATGAGATCCGCTATTACTGACATGCAAAAAAAAATTAGATTAAGGTACATTTTCGTCCTAACCTTTATAATAAGAAATAAAGTTATCCCTAAAAAAAATTAAAAATATTTTAACACAAAAATGTTTCAAAAAATTTAAAATAACTATTTCTTATTTTATGGACTATAAATGAATTTTAAGTATAATTTATTTATAAATAAATTTTAAATTTATTTAAACTAAACGTATTTTATTTATAAGAATTGATTTAATTTCAAACAATTTCATAAAATTAAAAAATTAGAATTTCAAATAAATTTTACAAAAATTTCATTTAAATCAAACATATTTATTTAGATTTGTAAATAAATGAATTTTATAAAATTTTATAAAATTTATTTGAAACAAACAACTCTAAAAAGATTTTAAACCTAATTTTTATGAAATGTTTGTAAATAATATTATATAAATTCATTTTATACTAATGGTTAAAATCAGCTCTGTTTAATATATTTGCACAAAAAAACATTAATGCTGCCTACGGCACTTAGTTTGATGGTCAAAACGTTAGGGTATGAGTTGAAGGTTCGCAGTTCAATCCTCCTCTCCCACAGCCTGCCACAAATTCTGTGGATATGAAATTACAGTAAATTGTAGGTTTTTTTTTTTTTTTTGACCTTTTTCCCTTATAATAATAATAATAATAGCAGTAGTAGGTGGCGATGTGAACACTCGAACTGTTCACCACTCGTCAAACTCAAAAACTGTTGAGATTTACACGTTATCAAACGCGGCGACCACCATTACTTACGCCAATATCTAAAAACTCTGTAAAATTGATCACTCTTGTTCTTACATTCACAATTATTTTTCTGTCCGGGCGAAATATCAAACCCCATATATCAAGTTTCTACTGCTGGTACATAGAAGTTGCTGCATCTTATGAGGTACTCTTTCTTTTTTTCTTTTGTAATTATTACTTTTCTTTTTCTTAAATTTGTTCCATTCTGTTTAGATTGGTGACAATTCCTTCGTTATCAATTTCACAGTTTTGGGTGGGTTTGGTTCGTACATAGCTTACGAGAGCAGAATCAGTCTTTGACTATAATGTTTTTATAGTGGTTTTAACGTTTCTGTGTCCATTAAAGAAAGATGAATTGGGAGTTTTGTTGTTACTTGTTTAGGATTAGTAGCTGGATTGCTGGAATTCCAATTTTAATTTGCAATTCAATGTGATGTTCTAAACACAGTTGAAGTGGATAAGAAGGAAATGAAACTATAACTTGAGGGTTTGAGATTTTTTTGTGATCATTCCATCTATTTCTTTTATGCGACCAAATCTTCAATTGCTCTGCAACATTGTAAAGGAAGTGTATGTATGCATATGTAAACACATTGTTTTACTAATGTATTCCATAGAATTGGAACCAATTTCCTGATCATGTAATAAACGTTGTAAAGTGAAAACACGACGACTATGATTTATGCTTGTACCATGATTCTACCTTATCTGTTTAAGGTCTCCGAATGCCAATTATGTGTGGGCATCATCTATGAATGCTGAGCTTCATCTGTTTGGTTATATGTTTGACGTGAAGATAAGTATATCATCTATTGACCTCATAGGAGTTGAATTTCTTTGCTAGTCTTGACATGTGTAAAGAGTCTGTATATATGTTTAATATTTAACTCGAGATGACATTTTACAAACATTCAGAATGAATTTGTTTGCCAGGCCACTTGCATGATTTGTTGCTGTGTAAACATATATTTCAGATCATCCGTCATTTCAGCTGTAATGAACATGTGGTGCTTTTCATCTACTTAAAAACTTGATTGCATACTCATTTTAAAATTCCTCTTTATTTAATTTACCAATGCAGTCAATAATTAGCATACAAAATGGAGAATGAGCGAAATACGAATGCAATTGCCACACAAGACAATATGAGTTGTCATAATGGTATGAAGTCTGTGCAACTGAAAGAGCACCTAAGAAGTCGTGATGATATTATGAGTTGTCGTCTAAAGAACCGAGAACGGCAGCGTAGGTACAGGGCCCGGAAACGCCTAGAGGCAGAAATGAAGAAGGCTTCTGTGCCAAATGAATTTGCTACACTGCAAGAACATCTGGAACAGAATGGGAATCATAACAATTATAGGAGCATTGTTCCTTGTAAACGAAATTGGAAAAGAGATGCAAGAAAAGCTCATGTTTGTAAAACTTTTGAAGTGTCCGATGGAAGTGTGACTTCTGCTTTTGCCTTAGATAGTAAAGTTCAGGCACATTGTTTGGCTGCTCCAATGGCAGGTGAACCACCAGTGGAGAGGAAAAATCATTCTGAGAATTTGATTAGCCTTCTGAACAGTGAAACAAGAACCAAGATTGGTAGACGAGATTGGAAGGCTGATGCGAGAAGAAAGAAAAACTAAATTGGTTATTTCCAATTCAGGTGCAATGAACATCCTAGAGGTGAAGACATTGAAGTTGGTTAAACAAAGTTTTGATGTGGGGTTAGACTGTTGTAGTTCTCATAGTTTCTTTTCGTCATTAACCATTGCTGCTGCCACAATTGCAGAAGTAGAGGTGTGTCAGTCCATATAGCCTGCAAGTTAAAAGTGTGATTATGGCCACTTTATTGGAAGAAAATCCAAGGCCGGAAAGCAGGTGTATTTATAAATGTCAGGTTAGTGATGATGAGAATTTTAAATGTGATGTCAATTTAAGGTTATTGTGAATGTAAATTCCATGACTACCATAGTTTGATGACTACCATATAATATAATCACTTCTAGCACCGATGGCTATGAAATTATGTTCTTTATTTTGAGTTAATTCGACATTTATAACTGCATATCTTTGTATCTGGGAAAAGGATACAGTTCAATCTGATGTCACCTTATGGAAAAACTAATTTGGAATGACAATCTATTATGCTGGGACAATTTTTAAGATGACCTGAAATTTTGATTTGTAAAATTCTGGCTGATTGTTATTGCTTTTGTTTGAAAAAGTTGTCTATGAACTTCAGTATCCATTAACATGATCTCACTGTGAATGTTGCTGGTTTAGCCTAGGAGTATGAGTAATCAATGATGCCACATTTATTTTAGTTTCCGATTAGAGAGAGATTCTTATGTTATTACTTAAATCCTGCTAGGAAGATGGTACCCCTGCATAAAACGATGTTCCCTTTTTGACTTGCTGACGGATGCTAGTTGAATAGAGTGAACGGGTGGTTTCTTTGTATACAATAATGGTGATGATAGCTGATTACATCAAAAGACTGGAAGCACTGCACCACATCGAGAACGATAATGGTGACCATTGGAAGAATTGCTGCAATATTGCTTATTTGCAACAATTTCTGAAGCAGCGCTATGAAATCAAGTTTGAGATTTTAATAGTTGGGGAAGCATGTGGGCTGTAATGTCGTTTATCTGCAACAATTTCTGTAGGTTTCAATGCACCTAAAAAAAATTTAAATTGAAACAGCACCTATGGAATTAGTATGAAAGATTGAACCCAGGTTTACAATCTTTGGAAATCGGTAGGATCCTTATCCAACCTCAATGAAAATTGAAGAAAGCTTTTTGATGGATGGAGATGAAAGATGATTGCTGAGAGATGGATATTGGAACCATTTCAAAGAATTTTCATTTCTTTATTTGTTGGGGTCTTTGTAAGGATATATAGATATGAAGTTGAGTATGACCATTTTCAACATGATTTTTAACCTTATATGACATAATTTAACCTTCTGGTTTTTTTTTTTTTACATTTATTGTTATTTTACAGTGTCATAATATTAATGAAATATACAAATGTAATCGTTCTTAGCACAACCATCTCCATCTATTGATACATCAACTTTCCAAATGTATGTATATATATATATATATTTTTAAAAAAAGGAATGCAAATAAAATAACGAAAAAGAAAAAGATTGATGTCTCCCTGGGGAGCTGCAAGCCATGTATATTTTAGTATGCTCTGCATTCTTTTCTGTCCTCACTCATTTGTCTCAAATCTTCGAAGCTCCAATCCCTTCTCATTCCAGAGCTCCTCACCAGCTTTGGTTCATCGGTTCCCTTAAATGTTATAGCACCGATACTCTTTAGGCGACGATGATCCTTCTTCATCTTCCTAGCAAAGCTGGCCATAGAACCTTTTCCGATTTGTTCATAGGGAGGTGGGCTCAAGTTTCCTGACCAACTTCTTTCTACCTTTATACAACATATTTTTTGATGCTGGGCTTCTTGATCATACTCTATACCGGAGTTACTTCTCTGCAAATTTTGACATGTCAGGCAATTAAGGCTCATCGCTGTATAACTTTTCTGGAAACCAGGACATTAATGGAGGGCCTATAAAATTAGCTAGCTATATAGGTTCTTCCATTATAATGGCTGTGGAGAAAACGGGAATATGATGAAAGAGAAGTGTAAAGTGATAACAAAATATTCCTTTATTTGAAGATTTACACAGCTACTGTTAGTAACAACCCCGAAAAGATAGCTAAACCAACTTTAAATTGGGTTTGACAACAACTTTTGCATTTGTGATTTGTGATTGTTATGGGTTGTTGTTCTTTCAGTTTTTAGAGCATACGCAAATGGTGACATTGGCTTCTACAATAACAAGAATAATTATACCTGTCCCTTAACAGGCAATATATCATTCATCATGATATCTTAATGTGTCTGAAATTAATAGTTTACTTTGTGTTTAAATACTCTTTAAACGTTATGGTATATTTAATAATAACTTTTAGAAACTTAAAAAAAAGTCTATAAAAGTTAAGAAGTATTTAATTAAGACTTTTAAGGAGTTAATAAAAGTAAACACATATTAAAAAAGTCATGAATTTTTATAGACAATGAAATTTTGTGGACTTTTAATAACTTTGAATGACTTTTTCTATTTATATCAATATATAAAAAGTCATTCACCTTACCTTAAGAATTTGAATAACTTTTAAAAAAAAAATTGGTGAATTCCAAGAACGGAATGACTTTCAAATATGATGCTTTTTATCAATGAGTGATTGACTTAAAGTGCCACAAGGTAATCTACTTATTGCTATTTCAATTTATTTTCACTTTTTTATATATTTTTTATATTTTTTTATCATGTTATTATTATATATATGTCAGGTAATTTTTTTTGGTGGATTGTGAAAAAATCTATTAGCTGAAAAAAATTCTTTGATATGGTTTTTTATTTGAAATTAATTAAATAAATATCTTAATTATTTTTAAAAAATTAATTAAAGACATCCACTTTTAATAATTATTTTAAAATTTTATTTTTATGTATTATATGTTAAAAATGTATTTATTAGTTTAAAATATGTATATTAAAATCAATAAAAATTGTCCAATGTCAATAAAAGTCATAAACAATCTTTTAAAATAAAGTTTAAAGTTTATAAAAGTCATTAACAAATTCATAAACTCTATAAAAAGTCTTCCAAAATAAAGTCTATAAAAGTCATTAAACTCTATAAAAGTCATTAAAAAGTCTATAAACTCTACAAAAGTCATTCACTTAAAAAAAAGTCAATAAATGTCTTTAAAAGTCCTAATTGAATACCCCCCCCCCCCCCCCCCCCCCCAAGGTTCCAACGTCCCCTTCAACAATCATTAATATTTATGACCAAAAAACATTTGTGAGGTTTCAGGTTTATTAGAGTAAATAATGAATGAAGGTAATGTAGGCAACCATGGATCATCTGATATACTCACATTAGATCCACCAGAAATATTCCATCGATATCTTTTTTTTAATAACTTCTCTGGCCTTTAGAGTTATTATCCAAATCTAAGATGGTTTTGATCCTTGTTTTGCTACAAAAAAAAATGAAGATGAAGGAAAGTAATTTTCTTTCAATAGTCTTGCACACACAGTGTCTGGATTTTGTAAGATATTTCCATCAAATTTTGGCCAACATATATGTGAAGACAAATATAAGTGTGAAATGAATGGCCATTACGTTCCTTTAGTAACATTGATATGTATATGTACATGGACAGTGGACTTGACGTAACCAATATGTACTGTAACTCTGTACAATAAGCTAAGCATTGGTTCACTGTTAATAATATGTTATCATCATCCGCCCACAAATTGTATGGGAGTTGGACGAACAGACAATTTGGCTCTAAACAAATGGAATAATGATTTGGACATTGGTTTGGTATGAACATCGACCAGTTGATCTTTTGATGACAAATACCATATGTCTAGTTGCTTGTTCATTACTCATTCACGGTGAAAATCTACCTCCAACTACCTAGATCGTGAATGGAAAATGGGAGATGAGGTAAGATAAGTTGCACTAATGTTGTCACACCAAAGAATCAGTTGCAATATGAAGTTCAGCCATAAGATAAGTGAGCCAATGAAGCTCATTTATAGGAACAACTATGGCTTTGTACTCGGCCTCGGTTGAAGAACAAGTTACTGCCTGTTGATACTCAAATTTTGACGGTTCCTAAAAATCCGATGATAAAGGATACTTATCAATTAGATAGGGAGAAAACTTCTTCAGGAGTTTTCCTGAACATGATTGGACTGAGTAGAAACCCAAATGAAATAAAAAATATCCACCCAAGCATCAAAAACCCAAAATGGGCCCAAAAAAGAGAAAAATGGGTGTGGAAAAGCCCATGGGACGGGCTAACCCACGAGTGTGGGTCGCCAAACCACACCTATGGGTCATTTGACCCACAGTGGGCCAGCGTAGGTCACTTGACCCATGAGAGTGGGTCTAGGACCTATACACACGGGTCATGAACCCACAAATTTTTACCCTTTTGGGGGATTTTGGCACATCTCTCAAAAATCTCTCTTATAGAGAAAACCCTAATGATTTTGGACGAATTGTTACTCTCTCTCTCTCTCTCTCTGTCTCTCATCCAAGGCATTTGGAGACCATTTTCTCTCCTAAGCACTCAAAATAAAAATTATTTTCTCTTAAGATTTAGACCCATAAATACAAACTAAGCTCAAACTAAGTCAAAACACGCTGCAAGGATAATCATCCGGTTCCTCTAAGGATCTCCCAATCATTTTTAATTAAAAATTATATTCATTGCATTTTTCGCCTTCTTCTACTCTTTTCTTGCATTTTTTTTGCATCATTTTTTGCATTTTATTTTATTTTATTTTGAATATTTATTATCTTATGGTGAAGTTGTGAATTTGTGGTGATTTTAAAGTTTGGATATATGATATGTAGACAAAGTGGGTAGTTCAGGTGATTCTGAGAGTGTTTGCATTCATTTTTGCATTTTTCATCATTTTTGCATCACTTTCCATTTTTTTTTGTAAAAATGGGTATTTTGGTGTAAAACTAGTATTTTTATCAGTATTTTTGCATATTTATTTATTTTGTTATTCCCTTTATTTTCTTTCTTGATAAATTTATTGTTTTTATCATAAAATCCACATTTTCATGTTAAAAATAGTATTTTTATCATTTTTATTATGTCATTTGCATCTTATTATTTTTATTGTTTTTTTTATAAATCTATTATTTTTATCATAAAATCTACATTTTTATGGTGAAAATAGTATTTTTATCATCTTTATCATTTTATTTGCATTTTTATTCTGCATTTTTATTTATTTTTATTATATTTATTGTATTTTTATTATTTTTATTGCTTTTAAGCCTTTTTAGGAATGTAATAACCTAAATTTTTGGTTATTATTATTATTGTTATCATTATCATTATCCTTATCCTTATCCTTATCCTTGTCCTTATCATTATTACTTATCATTATCATTATCATTATCATTATCCTTATCCTTAATATTATCATTATTATTTATTATTATTATTATAACTATGACTATTCTACTAACTATTATTATTATTATATTTGTCATTATTATTATTATTGTTTTATTATACCATTATTGTTATTATTACTATCTTGTTGTCTCATTATTATAATTATAATCATCATTATTATTATTGTATATAAAAAAAGAAGAAATCAAAGTAAGTGAGACTAGGATGCTCGTGTGTGTGTTTTATAAAGGAAAGAGTGTTTGCAGGGGTAGAAAATGGGAGACCAGCGGGTTGAGTGTGGTTGTGAGCATTTTCATTTTAGTACCAAAACTTTTCTTCTTCACCATTCACCATCAAAACGACCTCCGATTGTCACCAAATTTGAACCATAGTTTCTCGTCATCCTCCTCTACACTCTAGTAGCTTTTGTTTCACGAGAAACGGTTCAAATAAGTACAGTTTGGCTAAAAAAATTTTGGTTATTTTTTATCGTTCGACACTATTCTAATGGCTTTCAGCCATAAAGATTGCTACCAACATGTTCCTTTTGACTTCAAGAATCCATAGACATATACCATGCATCCCATCTCGATCGTTTGAATTCTCTATAAATTATTCAGTAAATTCTCTTTAATTTTTCGATCTCTTAATTTCGTGCATGTTTTGGTGTGTTTGACATTGTAGATGTGTT
This sequence comes from Mallotus repandus, assembly GCA_949671775.1. NCBI lineage: Eukaryota > Viridiplantae > Streptophyta > Magnoliopsida > Malpighiales > Euphorbiaceae > Mallotus > Mallotus repandus. Next base: position 10,619 of record CATIWM010088574.1, on the reverse strand, counting down.
CTATAAATTATGATGAATATTATAGTATATTCGGTCTAGTCGGGTGAAGTGTTTTCCGATGAGAATCTGGTGGGTCCCACCGAATTCCGGTGATGAATAGTGACTTGCCTGAAAAATTCTGTGTTTATTTTTAAAAAAATAGTATAAATTGTGTTGATCAATTTCTGTAACTGGACTTAGGTCTTATTCCTTACGGATTATAAGATAAAAATTCTGGAGTGGTTATGGAGGAAATTATTTATTTCCATATATATTAGTTTAATTCATTTTAAAAAAATTATTTGAGCATTAAAATTAATCATTGTAGTGTTTTTAAGGTTATTTTGATCATTTCTTAATTTTTATAATTTTTCTAAGATTTTTAAAAATTTATTTAAAGCTATTTATTAAATAAATATTATTTATTTAGAGACTTCGGGAGCAAGAGGTGCAAAGCCTAGGTAGCCAAGGACACATCGGCTAGCACGCTCCACCAGTGAGTTAATTTTATGAAATATTTGTTGAGAATATTTAAACTAGAATTTTCATGTGGTTAATATAATGTTAAATTGAATATATATTTAATTATGATTATAAAGCTTACCACATGCATGATTATTTATTTTATTATCATGAATAATATTTGGTAAAACGCTTTTGTTGAATTTATTTTATTTTTAATGTTTATGATATAAACATGATTTGGAGAAAAATGGTAGAATGTGCTATCTAGTGTGTGTCATTGAGACCACGTGCACATTATGAAGATCTTGAGTCTAAAAAAAATTATAAAAAAAATTGTGGATTGGCTCAGTTGAGCATATTCTCTCGGGCAATGTTATTGTTGTGGCTTGGTAGAGCTTGTGCTCTCGGGCAATATGTGAATTGAGCTCGGTGGAGTTTGTGCTCTCAGGCCAAAAATTACGATATAACGTGGTTGAGCTTGTTCTCTCAGGCCATCAAAAATGGATTAAGTGATTGGATGTTAGTGGTATGCACTAGGTCAATCATATGTAACTATGTTTTGACTTTATCATTTTATTAATAAAAAGGCACTTTCATTATCATTTTTGTGTTTTGATAATTACTTGAATAGTTAATTCTTTCTAAGGTCATCAAGTATGTGACTTGATAGTAAAACCCTTGGATTAAATATGAGTTCTATTCAAATTATCCCTAGTCATAATAATGAATTAAGAGTAGTATGATGTTGACTGATGATTATATTTTACTAATCATGAATATGAGATATTAAGTCAACTCATAGGTACTATTTAGAGAAATGATGTACTGGATTGACCCACTGTGAGAATACTACATAGATAATTTTCATAAGTTATTCTCATCACAGTAATATTTTTTTAGTCCTTCGACTTTAAAATCATCATGGATTTCTACATAATTATTTTATATTTTGACACATTCTTACATTGTGAGTGGAATAGAATGTTATTGGAATATGAAGTGAGTTATATGAGGAATGTGAGTGATTGAGAATGTATTCATCCCTCATTTAATATGAGTAAGATATCTATGGGACCCTTGATAAGATAGACGGAAAGAAAATGCATGGCCATGCTGAAGTGTATTGATAGAGTTATCATTCTCAGTCTACGTAGAATCAAGTCATAATATTATTGACCTGTATAAGGATGATATAAACTATGCCTTATGTTCAATTAATATATCATATGATAAAGGGACTATAATATACACTGTAAATTAAGGTATGTCAGATTATTAGTTTTCACATAACTTAGGTAGTCATAATATCTTGCTAGAGGCCATTTATGACTTGTAGTCCTAAATAGAGATTTTAGGCCCACTGCTAATGTTATGTCAACCTATAGGGTCACACACTTAGAATAAGCCCAAAAATGAATATGGGTTTACCAAACCCAGTTAAACTCTGTGGAAATAAATAAATAAATATATATATATATATGTGTGTGTGTGTGTATGTATATATGTATGTATGTATATGTAAATTCATATATATAAATTTATTTAATTACTTATTTATTTAAGGTAATGGTTATCTTAAATAAATAGGAAATATATTTCTGATTTAGTTTTTAAAAATCAAATCATAATTAAAAGTGGCATATACCAAAAGGCGTTTTGGTAAGTGAAACTTTAATTGAGAAGTCTATAAATATATCATGTTCTCTAGGGTTTCACATATGTCTATCACTTCAGCCACCTAAAATTCATTTTCTCTCCTTTTTGAGAAAATGAAACGCAGAGTTTCTTTGCCATTGTTTTTATGAGAATATGAAGAAGGCGCTAGCACACATAATTTTGTTTTTCAAGGGTTGTTCATGTGGATACCAGTAGAGGACACATCCTTTTAGAGACGTCTTAATCCGTTGAAAGAAAATGAAAAGCTTAAGGTAAGGTGTCACCGGTGTGAACCTCCTCTCTTCCTTCCAGCACTTTTGCCTCTACTTGCGATTGTGGTAAGATTTTGAAAACCCTAATTAAATCAGTTAATCGAATTACATAGGCCCGGGTGCAGGTTTATGATAAAATTTTAATTTTTCATTGCATTTAGTGTCAGGAAACCCAACAGTTATACCTAGGTTAACATTGATCTCTCAGAGTGGCAATCATTTGCATTAAAGAGAGCCAAGAGGCTAGTAAAATTGAGGTTTAGGGTTATACCATGTTTTCCACAAAAGGTTTTAATTTATGTGATTTCATAAGAGAATTTCGTATTAAAGTGATTTGTGAATTTTGGAAAGGAATTTATATAAATATAATTTTTAATAAAGTAAAGGAATTTAAATATTTATTTATTTATTTTTTAAAAAGGTTTTAAATAACTGTTTTAAAACCAACATGCATTTTATAAAATTGATTCACTCAAGGAGGTCTGATTCTCCTTAATTTTATTTTTTTTGGGACCTCACAGTCAAACTGATTCTAGTTATCGTCTATGCTGGGTTTTGCCTTCTTCGACTATCTTACATTGGTTTATTTGATATATGTATTATGTAATTGAATTCTAGAACACCGTAGTAGTACACTATTTTGTATAACTTGTATTGTGGATTTTATTATGTTGGAGATATATGTATTTGATTTGAATTATGATTTTATTATGAAGAGTGTTGATTGGGAAATATTTTAGAAGTGTTATCTCTTTCTAAAGGATTTAGTTTTATCTCAGTGTAAAAGAAGCTATACCAAATTATCTTTAAAAATTAAAAGTGATTTAATTTTGATGTGAAATTTTTTTTAAGGCTTACTACGGGTTTCAGAAGCTTTACTCTTTCCCATTCCCTAGTGTCGGTCGTGTGCCCTTTGGGTTTGGGTCATGACGAAGTTGGTATCAAAGCTTATGGTTAATTTATTAGAACTATTGTGGTGAATAGGTTGATAATTGTCACTTATTGTCATCATTGCTTCTAGAATTTCACATATATGTCAGTTCCCTTGTGGTATTTTGAATCTTGTTGGTTTTATGTCTTTTCAGAGTGAGGCGAGTGCGTGTAGCTCATGTTATAAAAGTAGCAGATGTTAGTGAGCAATCCTTTCAGGATGAAGCTCCTCCCCTGCCCCACCACGTAGAATGAGGGGTAGGCCTAGGACAACAGTAACTCAAGGATAAGAGCAACAACCACAAGTTGAGCCAGAGGTTCCAGAAATGGATCCTGTATCTTTTGCAGCTGGAATGGAAAGAATAAATTAGGGTTTAGCTAAACTTAATCAAGTGATGCTAGTGGTGCAACAGATGCTTTAACAAAGGAACCAAGGGATGACAAATGCTGATGCACTTCTTTTGTACTCCCAAGTTGGGAGAATTTCTTTTGATGGGACTAGAGATGCCTTAGACTTTATTAATGCCATTAAGTCCAAGACTAGGACTGGGTATACAAACTATTAGAGGATTCTTATTATTGAGTTGTCAGTACAAGCAATAGCTCAAGATTGGTTCATGCAGTCCATACAGCCCTACATGGACACTATCACTTGGATAGAGTTTAAGGGGCGCTTCTTGCAGTTTTTCTATCCACCTGCTACAAGGGATGCATATAGATGGTAGTTGTTGCATATCAGTAGGGGAGACAGATATGTTGATGATTACACAAGGGAGTTTCTTAGGTTGTCACATCATGTAACATATATAATGGGAGATGAGTGTATAGTAGTGGATTTGTATGTGACTGGGTTAGGACCAGCTTATGTGGGGATTCATATAGATAGTCAAATTATCAAGAGTGTTATTAATGAGGCTAGATAGTTGGAGAGGCGACACATAATGCATGGTACGATACCAGACCCTTATATTAGTGGAGATAGTAGGACAACTAAAGTTTAAGGTATTACCCAATGGTGTTTCAGAGGGGCAATGTTGGTGTTTAGGCTGCTGGTACTTCACACCAGGGCTACAAAGGTTATCGTAGGTAGAAGAGTGGAAGGCATAGCCGACGAAGTATCAGACCTATTAGATTTGGGCATGGGACTAGTAGTGGTAATAGTAGTCAGAGTTTTGGGTACAATAATACAAGCTCGGGGCCCAGTGCACGTCCTAATTGTGGTCGAGCACATTAAGGATCGTGCCACCTACCATCAAGAGCATATTTCAGATGCGGTCAGGTTAGGCACTTTGCTAGATCATGCAGGAATTTTATTTATGAGCATGCATACCCACAGAGTTCATCTACTATAGTTACTCAGCCAGTACAATAGACTCCTCAAATTTATGCACCAGTGTATCCTCAATAGAGTGGTACTCAGTTTGTAGGCCAGCAGGGTCATGGTTTAAGACGTAGATTTGGAGGAAGATTTTATGGCAGAGGATTTATACAACCATCTACTTCACAACTGGCAAGCCGTAGGTAAGGTAGAGTATTTATCCTAACCCCTCAGGATGCTCAGACATCCAATACAGTTATGGTAGGTACTCTCTCAGTATGTTATCTTAATGCTAGAGTTTTGTTTGATCTTGGTGCATCGCATTCTTTTGTATCACCTATTTATGCATCAAAAATGGGATGGCAACTATCCAAGTTATTAACTCTATAGTCTATAGCGACTCAACTTAGTGATGAGTTAGAGACAAATATAATCTTTCTATCTTATCCAGTATTAGTGGAAGGTAGAGAGTTGCTTGCAGATTTAGTTTTATTGGATGTAATAGATTTTAATGTAATTTTGGGAATGGATTAGTTGGCACAACATTATGTTACTTTGGATTATCGAGAGAAGGAAGTGATTTTCAGAATTCCAAGTGATGTGGAATTTCGATTCAGAGGTGACAAAAGTTCAATGCCTCAGAATCTCATTTCTGTAACCACAGCTAGAAAGATGCTTAATAGGGGATGTTAAGGCTATTTGGCTATGATTAGAGATACAAAGGCAAATAAGGAGGAAGTTAAGGATGTACTAGTTGCATGTGAATTTTCATATGTCTTTCCTGAAGAATTACTAGGGTTGCCATCGAAAAGAGAAATAGAATTATGTATCGATGTTGTACCTGGTATAAATCCTATCTCTATGCCACCTTATAGAACAGCACCTGCGGAATTGGTAGAGCTTAAAGAATAGTTACAAGAGGTTTCATTAGACCCAGCACATCTCCTTAGGGTGTTATTTGTAAAGAAGAAATATGGTAGTCTTTGACTTTGTGTCGACAATAAATAGTTGAACAAAGTTACCATGAAAAAAAATATCCACTCCCAAGGAATGATAATTTGTTTGATCAACTTCAAGGAGCTCGGTGTTTCTCCACGATTGACTTGAGGTCTGGATATCATCAGTTAAGAATCAGAGGTCGAGATATACCCAAGATTGCTTTTCAAAAGAGATATGGCCATTATGAATTCTTGGTGATGTTCTTTGGGTTGACTAATGCCCCAGCAGCTTTCATGGACTTGATGAATCAGCTGTTTTGGGTATTCTTAGACCAATTTGTGATTATATTAATCGATGATATCTTAGTATATTCTAAGAGTGAGACGAAGCATGCTATGCATTTTAAGAATGGTGCTTCAAACTTTAAGAGAGCACCAATTGTATGCCAAGTTCTCAAAATGTGAGTTTTGGTTGGAACAAGTGACATTCTTATGGCATGTAATAACCAAAGATGGCATATAAGTAGATCTTAAGAAGATTGAAGCCATTACAGAATGGCCAAGACCCACAATAATCACTGAAGTAAGGAGTTTTCTAGGTTTAGTTGACTACTATAGGAGATTTGTGAAGGATTTCTCCAAGATTGCTGCACCTTTAACAAGGTTGACCCAAAAGAATGCCAAATTTGTGTGGACTGATAAATGTGAGGAGCATTTTCAAATGCTCAAAGATAGGTTGATTTCAGCTCCAGTGTTGACTTTACCTTCAGGGAATGAAGGGTATACCATATATTATGATGCTTCTTGAGTAGGATTGGGTTGTGTCTTAATGAAAAATGGAAGAGTGGTTGCTTATGCTTCTAATTAGTTAAAGAAACACGAGCAGAATTACCCTACTCATGATCTGAAAATGGTGGCTGGTGTTTGCATTGAAGATATGGATGCATTACCTATATAGAGTGACTTGTGAGATATACATTGATCATAAGAGTTTGAAGTATATCTTCCAGCAGAAAGATTTGAATTTAAGGCAAAGAAGATGGATGAAACTCTTGAAAGACTATGATGGCTCCATCCTATACCATCCAGACAAAGCTAAGGTGGTAGTTGATGCATTGAGTAGGAAGTCAGCATGAAGCCTTGCTCATATTAGCACGAAAAGGAGGCCAATCATTAAAAAATTGCATGAGGTGATTGATCAGGGGTTGTAGTGGAAGGTAACCAAGTCATGCCTTTTGGCTCAATTAAAAGTACGATTAATACATTTGGATAGAGTTAAGGCATCTCACAGAAGGGATTCCCAATTACAGAAGATAATGTCAGAGGTACAATAAAGTCAGTCTAGAGACTTTATTATTGACAATGAAGATGTACTACGTTTAGGCACTAGATTGTGTGCGCTGGATGTTCAAAATTGAGAACTTGTTTTTCACATAACAAGAGACAAAACAGTTCATTATAAAGTCAAGTCATGTTGTTTTTGTTGTATTTCACAAACAAAAGGACGATAAAGTGGACCCAGACCATTAATAATGACTTGTATTAAATTAGCCTCAGAAACAAGACTTTCAAGTGTAACAAGTTGATCAAACATAGATTTGGCCTTTTAAGTATATTGAACAATATTTTTGGACGGGTCTTCAGTTAATTTTAAAAATCGGGCTTTAATAGCTCGTACTTGGGCCTTTGATCTAGAAGCATAGGCATTGGCCAATTTTTGTCATGCCTTAGGGGCACTTTCTACTCCTACAATTTATAGTACGAAGGCTTCAAAGATGCCACCTATAATCTTGCTGAGAACCAATTTATCTTGCCTAAGTCAACCTGAATATGACGAATTTGGTATATCATTTATCATAGGAGCAGAAGCTGCTACCATTTCATCTATATGTCCTGCTAAATCGTAGTTGTGTAAGAGAGGAAGCAATTGAGCTTTCCACAACAAATAACTCATTGCATTTAGTTTTATGGGTAATTGGTGGGCTACATTCGATAAAGTGGGTACGGTGTTTGAGGTTGGTTTGAGACTCGGACAACAGTCGTAGATCTATTTGAATTCGTGGACATGATAGAGATTTGGTTGTTAAACCTTAATTATGCTATGATAACACGAAGAAAAATATGAGTGTAAAATGAATGGCCATTACATTCCTTCAATAACATTGATATGTATACGTACATGGACAATGGACAATGGACATGACGTAACCAATATGGACTATAACTCTGTACAATAGGATTAGTATTGGTACACTGTTAATAATATTTTATCAATATATTGGTTCTTACATTAAAAACAAATTATGCAACATGCTATAATTTTAGAGGGTAGATCACAATACAAAAAAATTATAAATATATATTGAAAGTAGTGATAGTTAGGCTAGCAAGGAAATAATTAAGTGGTCTCTTCTCTTCAATAACATTATGAGATGTTGTGTTTGAATTCTACCATTGTCGATTTATAAAATTTATTTCCAGTAAATTAAAAAGGGAAGGCTACCTCCTATATTGCAGTTATTCAATGTTTATAAAACCTCAAAAAAATAATGATGTTCAGAATTTTAACTTTTAAGTTAAAATTAATAGAAAAAAGTATAAATAACTACCATATAATTTTACTCATTTTTACATAAAGAAGTGTGGTATTTTTTACAATAAAGAGTTACTAAGTAATTTAGTCTGCTAGCAACTGAAGGCAATTCACACTAACACCATTGAAAATAATGCCAAGGCATGGAAAAAATTTAAAATTTAAACTGGTTAGAAATTGTAGTCTCAAATTGGAAATGAATAAAATCACAAAATAGTTATTGGTACTTTTTAGATGTGCATATTCTATAATAAAATGGCTTGTTTTATTTAACAATATTTATTCTAATTTATGAATGAAATATGAAGATATTATTAATTATTAATTAGATATTTACTTTATTTAATGATATTTGTGCTTCTTGTTATTATTTCATTGTAAATAAAATAAAATAATTTCCATATTTTATAAAAATATTTTAAATTTATAAAAAAATTAAGATGTGGTGCTTGCAAAAATTTATTTTCATAAAATATATCTCTTTTGTATAAAATGTTTGGTTATTTTAAAAAATAATATCAATTTTACATAATAAAACTTTTAATTATATAATAGCACTAACACATTGTGAAAAATTATATATATATATATATATATAATTATTTTCTATTCTATTTAAAATTACTTCAACTTTCAATCATTTTTATTGTGAATAAAGAAATTTTATTTTAATTATTCTATAAGAGTATTTTGAATTTACAATAATAATAATAATTTCCAAAAAGATGGTAAATTTGGTACTTGAGAAAAAAGTACAAATAACGTCTACCATGTATATTTGTGTATATTTTCTATTCCATTTAAAAATACTTCAACTTTCGATCATTTTTATTGTAAATAAAGAAATTTTATTTTAATTATTCTATAAGAGTATTTTAAATTTACAATAATAATAATAATTTACAAAAAGATGGTAAATTTGGTACTTGAGAAAAAAGTACAAGTAACATCTACCATGTGGTTTCATTTGTTTTCAATGATAGGCTAAAATTTCTAGCTAGTCTAAAACTAAAACTCCAATTTTCTTCATGCCACATTATTATTTTCTAAGAGTATTAGTGTGAATTGTCTTCAATTGTTAATGAATTATATCACAACTAATGTCATGCATCTAAGTGAAAATGAGTGAAGCCACATAATAGTTATTTGTACTCTCTTGGGAATTAATAAATGTTAACTAATTGTACATGTTGATATATAAATTTCAATGGTCCCCCAAAAATCTAATGATGAAGGGTCCTGTCGACGAGACAGGGGGAAACTTCTCTAGAAGTCACCCCGATCATGCTTAAGCAGGATAAAAAAAACCATAAAAACACCCAAAAACACACACTAAAACCCTAAAAATGCCCGAGATGGACCAAAGCAGCCAAAAAGGTAAAAAACGGAGGTTAGGAGTCCATTGGTTGGCCCAACCCACAAGTGTGGGTTCAACCCACTCTTGTGGGTGAGCCAACCCACGCGTGTAGGTCAATTATCCATACTCGTGGGTCAAGGTCAGGGCCCATGGGCTTGGGTCATTTGACCAATACTTGTGGGTTGGGTCTTTAGCACTATAAAAATTCAATTTTGACCATTTTGGGACCTCAAAAAACACTCTTTAGAGAGAAAAATGTTGCTATTTTACGACGAGTTTGAGACTACTTTGTGACTACTTTTCTCTTAATCCCTTATATACAAGGTGGAGACCCTTATCAAAACACTATTAGCCAATCTTTGACTCTTTTAGGATTATTTAGCACTCCTTCTACCAAACCAAGCATCATCTTTGTCAAAGCGTGCTTTTAGGGTAATCTCCGGTCCTTCTAAGGATCCCCAAACTCTTTAATATAAAATTTTGCATTCCACATCATATTCTCTTCATCTCCTACTCTTTTCTTTTATTTTTATCATTTTTTTTGCATTTCAGTTTTATATTATTTTAATTATTTATTGTCTTATGATGGATTTGTGATTTTGTGGTGATTTTTTATGTTTGAATAAGAAATGTTGAAGGAGTGCATAGTTCAGGTTTGATTCCAAGAGTTTTTGCATCATCTTTGCATTAATCATTAATTTTTACCATTTTTGCATCATTCTCTCTATTTTATATAACATGGGTATTTTGTTGCTAAAGTTTGCATTTTTATTATTTTTGAAATTTTTATTATTTGTTTTGATAAATTTGCCATTTTTATCAAAAAGTTCACATTTTATAGTAAAAATTGTATTTTATTATCCTTTTTTCAAATTTAATCGCATTTTTATTATTTTTGTCAATTTTATTTCCTTTTTTGATAAATTTACCATTTTTATCATAAAGTTCACATTTTTATGGTAAAAATTGCATTTTTATCATTTTTCTATTATAATTTCATTTTTATTATTTATCTTTTTTATTTTCATTTTTGATAATTTTTTCATTTTATGGTAAAAATTGCATTTTTATCATTTTTACTATTTTAATTGCTTTTTTATTATTTTTGTCT
>CATIWM010088565.1:0-21213 GCA_949671775.1 Mallotus repandus | reverse complement strand
TTCCCATATCACATAATTGACTTATATTAAGCAAATTATGTTTAAGACCATCAACAAGCCATACATGATGTATAGATAAGGATTGAGAATTACCAATTTCTCCAATGCCAATAATCTTTCCTTTTGCATTGTTTCCAAAGGTAACATGTCCTCCATCCTTTGCATCAAGCTTGTTGAATTGCTCTTTGTCTCCGGTCATATGTCTTGAACATCCACTATTAAGATACCAACTACTTTTTATTTTTGCGGACTTCAAGCATACCTACAATATGCAATTTACACATTCTTTTGAACCCAAACCTTTCTTGGCCTAGGTTGGTTAGTCTCAAGATAATCCAAAGGAAGTAAGTTTAAGTGCAATCTTCTATAGAAGCACACATTGCTAGAGTGACCTTTGGTCATGCAATAAAAACACTCAACATTGGCAAATTTATTTATCCTAGGACGATATGCTTTTTTAATGTGTAAAACATGCCTTATGTGTTGTGGTGGTGAATTCTTTCTATAACTCTTTTGAGTCACAGTATGAGACATACATTGACAATGACAGTGTGTATTTTGATAGGTTTGTGCAGCATGTTTATGTGCATTGTGTTGTATAGCATGCCTATTATGATTATGTCTAGTGTACATATAAGCATGCTTTGGCTGTGGTGCTCTAGTTTGAGCCTTACCTCTTTGTGTCAATGAAGGTTGAGTCTCATTGGACTTTCTCTTTTGGTTTGACACATGAGGGTTCTTAGCTTTAAAGGCGTGAGTCTCATTTTTGGATGTAGATGCAATAGAATCATGTGATGCTTTAACAAAATTAATATGTGATAATGATAAGGGAGTCATTCCATTTTTGTATCCAATTCCATAAGTATCTCCATGAAATTTTTGAGAGTCAAGAAGACTATCCAAAGTCTCTTTTCCCTTTTGAAATTTAGAAATGGAATTCTTTAACTCTAAGACTTCTTTAGAAAGTTTATGATTTTCATCATTTGCTTTCTTAAGTTGGTCTTTCAAAGAACTTAAGCATTCCAAATCACTTGCAAACATTTCATTTGTTTTAGCAAGTTTAGAAAAATCATTTTTCAGGTTTTCGAATTCCTTAGATAAGCTAGTAAACTTATACTTGTAAAACTTTTTCCTAGCAAGTAAGCTAGTATATTTATGCATGATTTTGCTCAAAATAGAGCTCCCATCATCATCATCATCATCATTATCATTATCATATTCACAATCATCACAAGATGAGTTAGAAATAGATGGTACCTCTTTTTCATCTTCAAGAGCCATGAAGCAAAGGTTGGCCAGTTCTTTGTATTCCTCTTCCCTTTCGGATTCAGAGGAGTCGTCCCAAGTAGCTTTGAAGGCCTTCTTTCTATCCTTTGCTCCTTTGTTCTTGAATTTGAGTTTGGGACACTCACTTCAGATGTGACCCGGTTTCTTGCATTCATAGCAAGTAACTTCTTTGATTTTCTTCTTACCATCTCCTTTATACTTCTTGTTGAAGTATCTTTTTCTTGATGAATTTTTCTTTTTCAAGAACTTTTTAAAACTTCTAGTGAGCATGGCAACTTCATTATCTTCATCACTAGAACCTTCATTATTTTCTTCTTCACTTTCTTCTTGTGAAACCTTTAGTGCTATGCTCTTTCTCTTTTCTTTCTTCTCCTCTTGCTCGTCACCTCTTTGCTTTATTGTAAGCTCATGGGTAAGAAGCTTTCCAATAAGCACATCGGTTGAAAGAGTGGCAAGATCTTAAGCTTCCTCAATGGAAGTAACTCGAGATTCCCAATCCTTCTTGGGTAGGATTCTTAGGATCTTATTGTTTACTTCCTCCTTGGTAAAATGTTTACCAAGTTTCTTGAGGGTGGTGACATGAGCATTGAGGCGGTTTGTCATTTCGGTGATTGATTCTTGAGGCTTCATTTTAAAGAGTTCATACTCATATATGTGGAGTTGAACCTTCTTGCTTCTTACTTGAACATTTTCTTCGTAATGATTTTCCAAGGTTTCCCACATTTCCTTAGCCGAAGTGCAATGTTGAAGCTTGCCTTCTTCTTCTCTTGACATAGAAGAGACTAGAGTGATCATAGCCTTTTTTATTTTTATGATTCCCTTTTTGTTGAGTGGCGTTCCAATCATCTCTTAGAATTTTAGTAATCACACTATCAATTGTAGCTTTGGGTGATTCCCAACCTTTTCGGAAAATGTCCCAAAGTTTGATGGAGTCACAATCAAGATAGAGCTCCATTTTGAACTTCCAATGAGGATAATCACTGCCATCAAAGAATAGTCTAAGAGAAGAGATGTTTTCACTCCCCATGATCTTGTATTCTAGTAATGAAGTACCTAGAATTCAAGCTATGATACCAAATGAAAATGCCCTAGAGGGGGGGGGGGGGTGAATAGGGCTACTGAATAAAAATCAAAACTTAAAAATAAATAAATAAGAATTGAAAGAATATTGAGAATGAAGAATGATTAACACAAGAATTTAAAGAGTTTGGATTCTCAATAATCCTACGTCTCCACCTAACTTATCCCCAAGTTAGGATTTTTCAATCACACACAATCTTATTCACAAGATTGAGTATACACAAGATTTTAAGGGTCACTCTTACAACCTTACAAACAAGAGTTTCAAGGATCACTTTAAAACCAATTCCCAAGTGTTTTAATGGCTAAACACTTAAACCAATTCCTTTAGAATAGAACCTCACTTCTCTTTTCTGAATCCCCAAAAAATAGAAGAATAAGAATTTCTATTCTAATCACTTACCAACTCTCATAATAGTTATACAAAAATAAAAATAAATTTTGAGAGAATTTTGAGCTTAATTGAATGCTTGAGAGTGTATAAATGATAAACAAGTTTCTTAACCTCTAAATGAGTTTCGGAGGTTATATTTATACTTGAGCAATTCAATTATAACTGTTAGAAATAATAATTTTATTTCCAATAAATTCAAAGTCCATTTGAATGAAATTTGAACTTTTGAGCTGTAAATACTCTGCTCCTGGTCGGGATTTCATCAGCCCCGGTCGGGATATTTAAAAATATATCTGTTATAGCCATTGTGTTTGAACTCTACACTGGTCCTAGTCAGGACATCATTTTTCCCGGTCAGGAAATAGGTCATCCCGGGCAGGACGTTCACTCAGGATATGTACTAGAAGTTTTCTTCAGTTTTGGTGAAATTCGGTTCTAGTCAGGATTTGCATGGCCCTAATCGGGATTGTGACTTTGGCCTTTGAAGATGATTGAATAAGCCTAATATTTCTTCATTAAAGTTGTATATATTTGTCTTATCTTTCCATATCACTTTGAATCACCTTAATTGGACTTCTTTATCTCAAGATATTGTTGAAATACTAAGACCTGTGCAAACTCAAAATGAAAGTTGCATATGCTGATTTTAACTGAAGATTTTCATTCCCAAATGAACTCAAATTTTTACAAGTAAGATCAATTCAAGAAGCTTGTGATGTCTTCTTCAAAAGTTAAGAAGATCAGTTTCTCATTATTAGGCTCTAAGGACGTCAAAAGCCTTCTTGAGTCTCAAAGGTTGAATCAGCCCAAAAGTATACTCATCAATCCTGTACTTCATTTTGACTACCAATTGAGTCCTAACTTATACATACTTAAACTTAAACAAACAAAACTAAATGCTCAAAATTAAGTTTTTTTAAGATCAAAATCAAGATTGATCATTGCTAAGGTCAACAAAATTTTATTTTAATTAGTATTTTTATGTTAATTATTATTATATTAAATAATATTGGATATTAAATCTAACTTAAATAATAATATTTATTTTTATTTTTGTGTATATATAAATATATAAAATTTATTATATTTATATATATACCCCTATATTTTTATTATTTACGTGTTTCCCCCACGTTTTTGTTTCCTATATTTTTATGAAATATCGTTTTCCCGTATCCGTTTCCATATTTTCCCGTTTCCACATATTCATTTCCGTGCATCATAAGTTAGAACTGCCAACTAACATTGGAGAATATAATTATGATCAGAAATTTTAGAAAAAAAATGCAACAGGCTCACTTTCAATAAGTTTAGCACGTTACAATTTTCAATTATTTTAAGAAACAATGATCTCTAGAATTCTATTATTTTTCTTGATTAAAGAACCATCTGGTGCCACCAAAAAAAATACACTTCAATAATACAATTAACACTGTAAAAGGACTTTTCCATAAATGAATATCAATTTAAAGAAAAACTATACCAGTTATTAATTATACATTTTCACTTTTTATAAATAAAAGGTAAAAAAAATATATTAGAATTTATTTTTGCAAAAAAAGGGAAAAAAACATGAATACTAACTCATGTTAATAAATTAATTTTATGAATTCCTATAAACTTTGTATTTTTCATATGCTATTAAGCAATTAATGTTTATTTAAAAAAATATGCCTACTGTTATGTTTTTTTAAATTATTTATTATATTGCATCGATGTTTGAATTTGGGCAATCTATAAAAAACCATTAATTATTCTAAAAAAAATTACAAAAATGCAATGAATTTCATTTATTTACAAAAGAATAATAAAGATGATGAATATATGCAATATACTAAAAAGCGAGAGGAAGAAGAAAAAGGAACAAGATACCTAGACAGAGAGCCAGAAATCCATTTGAGGCACAAAATAATGTTTGCACAAACAAATAAGAAGAGAGGAAGGCGAGCAAGAGGAAATTTGACAATTGTAGAGATTGAAAGCGACATAGGGCTGAGAGAGAGGTTAATTTGCATTAGGGTCAGGCAAAAAGCATCGCAGATCAAAGGAAGAAGAAGGGGAGGTGGGAGAGCAAAAATGGGAGGTGGTTGCAATATGGGAAAATGAGAGGCCTATGGTTAGTAGTTGGAAGGTGTAACACATGTTGTCTAAATTGACATATAAGCCCTTATAATGACATACCGTTTCATGTGGGTATAAAGGGCAGTATTGTAAGATAAAGCAAAGGTTCTTTACAGATAAAGAAAATGGCGTTGTTTTCTTCCCTGGGGGCTGTACCTGCCACAAGAAATAAAGAGTCAGTGGCAATGATTCAAATAATGCAAAATTCAAGGGCAACAACTTAAAGAGAAAGGCGGTGACAATCGCGTAAATAAGCATGAAATCGAAGGCTGAATTCAATGGGCAAATGAACAGTGAAATTGAGTTTCACTTATATATATATATATATATAAATAGATTCTTTTAATTGCATTTATATATTAGATATAAACTCATTTATTAATTTTACATAGTCCCATTAAGATTTAAGGAGCTCGAGGAAGCAAACCAAATGGCCAAGGTGTACTAAATTCACTTGCATTTCATGTGAAGTGGGTTATATGATTTTTGACCAAAAATACCAAAATTTTTGTTCATAAATTCTCCTAGTCTTTTTTTTTAAAATTAGCACATTAAGTTGAGTTGCTATATCATGGACCTCTGTTCATATTGCAATATGGACCAAAAGCCATTGCACATATGAGATAAAAAATGTGCGTGTCTTTTTTTTCGATAAACGTCTTTTTTTTTTACACAGATTCATTGACATTTACCTACAGGTTTAATGAACATGCTGGTGAAGATCAATAAATCTACAACATGATCATTTAACTTTACCTACATATTCATTGATTTCATATGAAAACGAGCCTTAACGAATGAGCTCGAGCTGAGCCCGATCTTGATGAGCCAACTCGAGCTCGAGCCTAAGCCTGAATTTTGAAAACTAAATGAGCCCAAGCCAAACTCGAGCCCTCTTTGCGAGTCAAACCTGAAACTTTGATAGCTCGGCTCGGTTACACCCCTATAACAAGAGTAAGATTTTGCTGTAACAATTTTTTTTATTATTTTCTTGAGTCATTCTTCAGTGCAAATGTTTGTTTAGATACAAATGAAGTTAAAAACTATTAGATTCATATTCATTTAGTAATAGCCATTGATATAAAAAACCTGTTACCTGTTAAAACAATTATTGAATTTAAATTTATTAACCTAAAACTAGTAGTTCCAGTATTTTTTAGACGACTAGACACGCAAATTCCAATTATGGTAGGTTAACATTATGAAAATTCCTACATTAAGGTTCTCCAAGTACCAATACTTTAGAACTACATCCTGCAAGGATTTGATGGCAAAGGCCAGAAACTGGATTTCAAAAACTGAATATTGATGCTGCTATTGATATGATCACAGGAGTAACTAGTTTTACAATGATTTTGAAGGATTCTAGTGGTATCGGTAGCTGAAGGGTTTATGCCTCAAAGAAACTATGAGATGGATTCATGATTAAGGTATGTTTCATATTATAGTGGAAACAGACTATAAAGTACAGGTAACAACACTCCACTATCATGCTACGAATTTTTCTTAGTTTAGACTAATAGTTCAGGCTTATAAGAAGTTAGTTCAGCACTTATCTTTTGGTTATGTCAGATTTGTAAGAAGACAAGCAAATGAAGTTGCTCACTCTATTACTAAAGCAGCTCAATGCTATGATAGATGTTGCTTGTGGACTAAGGTTCCATTTTTTATTCAACCTTAGATTCTTTGAGATGACATGTAATAGTTCTTACTAATGAAAGGTTGTTGTTTGGTTAAAAAAAAACATTATAAGAAACTGTGTATTAAACGCTATCACTATCAATACTCCATCCCAAATCCTATTTTTGAATGCAGGTTTGTTGTCTCTAGTTCAAAACCTTCATACAATATTTTAGTTCTCTTTGTTAATTTACTTTTAGTTCAGGATGCATTCGATATGATGGCTTCCAGACTCGCCTTTCATTAGGTATGTGTTTTAACTTTTAGTTCAGGAAGTAATAGAGCTTGATGAAATTTTGAGGCTCTCAGATTGCTTAGATTAGTGTTTGATTTTGAATTTTGGTATTGGGATCGGCTGTGAGTGTTCAAAGCTCTCTGCCTGTTGTTAGAGTTCTGAGATTGATGGATCAGTTCCTGAGGGCCAAAATGAAGGTGAATGGAATTTGTAGTTTTTTGTTTTATTTGTTTGACGGCATGATTTTAATCTTGAATTGGTTATTCTTAGTAGAAAATGAGGAGGAGAACGAAGTTGATGATTTGCCTGCATTTTATGAATTCTTCATTGAAATGGGCGAGGTGAAGATAAAGGAGTGATGCCTTGAGAATAAGCAATTGAGAAAAAAGCAATTGACAACAACTTTAATCTCGTCTCTATCTGAAAGTAGTGGAAGTGTTATTCTCAAATCCTTTGGAGTACCCAGTCCCTATAGCTTTACCAACTCATAGGTTACTATCTTTTTTATTTCTATTTAAATTCTAATTAGCAAGTTATGATTGATAAACTTTAATTTTTATATTCTTTCACATAACATAATCAATATTAAGATTAATTGTATTTTGATGCTATATGTTTGAATTCTACTAAATATGTATTGCATGCAAACTCCTAAACAATATTTCTCAGATGATGAACTGAGACTTTGAGATTGTAAGAGGACTACTAAGCCAATAAGGTGAGCAAAAGGTGGCCGGACATCGGAGGAGGTTTAAGGTTTCTTGGACTTACTTTTACATATGCATTGTAGATAAAAAAAGAGATCTTAAGAAGGTTAAATGATGTGTGCCATAGGATAGTTAAAAAAGGTCATTTATGTACCCTTGGTTATTGGCTTCTTGATTGAGAAGTTTGTACAAGTTGGCTGTTGGATCTAATTTGTATAAGCTTGACTCCATTTTATATAATCACTGGCCTTGCAATTACAACTAGAAACATATTCAAATCAATATGGCTTCGTGTAGCTAATTTAAGATCTTTTAGCTTTGATAAAATGCCTTTCTACAATATTTCTATTTGTTGACCATTTGCATGATCAAACTCCTAATTTTGATCTTTAACAATCAATTTAAGTTTCTAATGATTTTATTCAAGTGTGCAAGAACTCAATTATTTATCAAGATAATGTGTTCAAGTCTAGATATGTGAAATACCCTTATAGAAGTATATTTGGTTGCGGTATTATATCCCAATAATATACTCAAAATATCCGAAGCTTTTAGGTATCAAAAAGACACATTTTTGGACTTGCAGGTGTCTCCTCATTAGCCCCTTACGAGTAGCCTACCTGAAGCTTCAATTTTGTGCTTCTTTGAGCAAATAAAGTAGTGATGCTCATGAGGAGTGCTCACGGTCATGAGTAGCTCATGAGCATCCTCCTCACAGCTCATAACAGGCATTTTTAATAAATTTTCAAAAGCAACGACTCTAATTTTGATCCTCACAAGCCTGGACCTCTTCCTCACGATTATGAGCATCATTATGATAAAAATAAGTCAAGCTAAATATTTAAATGTTTGGAGGCATTGGAGACACAATTAATGGCTTAAAATAACCATAATTTTGAGTTGTTTGTTTATATAAACAACTCCTAGAGCTCAATTGATGTTAAGACACTTGATTATTACAATTCTCATTCTTTACATTCAAAAAGCTCTCAAATTATTTCAAAATTCATTTTATATATTTGTATAACTCTTGTGAGAGTTGGTGAGTGTTAGAATAGATATTCTTGTTCTTTTATTTTTTGGGTTTAAAAAAAATGAAAAGTGAGATTCTATTATAAAGGAATTGGTTTAAGTGCTTAGCCATTAAAACACTTGGGATTTGATTTTAGAGTGAGCCTAGAAACTCTAGTTTGTAAGGTTGTAAGAGTGAGCCTTAAACTCTTGTGTAATCTCAAATTATGGGTGATTAAAAATCCTAACTTGGGGATAAGTTAGGTGGAGACGTAGGATTGTTGTTGAATCCGAACTCCTTAAATCTTTGTGTTCTTTGCTCTTCCTACTCTAATCTCTTTTACTTCTTGTTTATTCCTTAAATTCATTTTTAATTTCTAAAATCCTTCAATTTCTTTATTCACCCCCCTAAGGCACTTTCACTATTTTTAAAATATTAATTTTAATAATTTATATAACATTTTATAGGATGAGACACTAAGAAATGATGTTGCTGCTTTTCTGGTGAATTTTTTTTATTTTTCTTAGAATGTATTTTTGAAGTTATGTATTTTATTAGATGGTTAATGTAATAAATCCAAATTACTTTTTAAGTAACCATCATTAAAGCTCATAAGTGAATAGTTTTTATTCCATTAGTGCCCATGTTCTTGGTGGTCGACTATGGCAACTACACGGTTCACAAAGCTTTTAACATTTTGCAATTACAACCATTTAACATTAACACAGTAACACATTCATATGTATTTAGCAAATGGTAGACCCCATGGTTGGATCAGAGGCATGTAGTTTTCAAACAAGTTTTAGAGGGCATAGACATTGTGAATTTGATCGAGTCACAAGAGACAGATGAGATCGTCCCAGAAAGAGGGTAGTGATCAGTGAACATGGCGAGCTTCAATGTTCGATGCATGATCATTTTATTTTCTTCATCAGCAAACTTAGATTACTCAACCTTATTCATAATTATTTTTTTCAAATAAGTTCAATTGGAACCGTTTATGGCTTCTCCGTTATTTACACCAGAACAAGTAGAAAAATATTAAACTAGGAGGTATGTTCATGGATTTTTTTTATGAAAATGTCACTGAGGTATATCATTTTATATGAATCATATGATCAAAGTTCTCTGTTATGCATTGATATTACTCTAAAAGATGGTGTGCCCGTAACATCAATTCAAAATGTTTCTCTCAGTGGACAAAGAGCTGATATATATATATATATTATTTCTCATCTGCAAGACATGTGATGAACAAAGGATTGGCAATAATTTTCAATTTCTGACAATTGACTACGAGAATTTTGATTGATTCCATGTAAGTATTTGCATTGCCAATTGAAACATATGGTGGATTGGGAATTCATATTTACAAGAAGATTTATAAATTGCAATTTGTTGCAAGTTTTGGGCATGAGCTGAAGATGAATAGTTGGTTGATATGAAGCTAAGAGCTATATGACAAGGTTATGCCATGGATCACTCACTTATTAACATATTATGATAGCAAGCCAAGTTTAGAAATTATACAATTAGAGCAAATTCCTGAAGAAAAAATTAAAAACCAAAAAATAAAAATGAACTTGACACAAAAGGAAAAAAAATAATACAAAGCTAAACTTAAAAAAGAAATTGGCTCGGATCAAACTTAAATAGTGCAAGAATGGAAAGACATTTATTGAAAGAAGTAAGAAGATAAGTTAGAGAGGTCATTTCATACCACTAGCATAATACCTTTACGAATAAAGTACTTTTTATGAATTTGATTGACAATAGATAAACTAAATTAAGAATATCTACTCCACCTGTATGGCAAAGTTAGAAAATCTGCAACATCTAGATACATCGACAAATGATCCACATTGTTCCCCTTCAGAAAAACTAGTATCCACCTACTAACACAAATTTTAAGAGTCAGAAAAAGGTTAACTGAATAAGATAATCAAAGGAAGTAAGAAATCAATCCACCATTTGTAGCCTCCAACGACAAAAATATTAGAGTACAACTTCCTGGCATTAAGCCTCAAAAAATTATCAATTGTCTATGTAAATCTTGCTGATAGTGGATCATCCACTGACTGACCATCAACTGCACTTGTCGTTTATGCAGGTGCCATTAAAAACAATACGCAAAATAATCAGCAACGCAACATACCAAAAAAATAAAAATATCCAAATGAAAAGCAACATAAGAACAAGAAATTTTCTTAAAAAGACAAAGTACAATTCTACTTTCGAGTAGATAAAGATCTCTACAAATAATAAACCCAAATTTTAATCTTACTTCATAAAGTTCTCTCAACAATTGAAAAAAATAAAAGACAACAAAAGAAACTTATATTAAATTAAATTCCAAACTCCTAAAAAGGATTAACAAAAAAAAATAGGGCATCCATTCCATAAGGACACCGAGATTACACATATATAAGCCGATTGCAAATCTCAAAACCAACATTTAAAATGAATTTCATCAGGTACACTAAATTAAACATACAAGGCAATAATCAGTTGAACTCAATCAAATTATGAGCATAAAATGAAAGAAATAATTATGAATAAATTGTGAAATGTCTTTCGAGATGTTCTGTGATGTTGTGTGACAGCATATGCAATGCTGGTCAGTTTCAGTAACATACACTTTTTAACACAACTAAACCTTATTGATTTCCTTGCAGCTATACATTTTGATCTTATGCCATATTGGGATTGTCTTTGGCAACTTTTAGCTCCATTTTATAAAGCTCTCACCTCATTTATTAAATTCATTGTGACATTAATGGTTTTGGCTAGTTCAATAGCTGCTCCAACTTAGGCATAAGGGGTCAACTCCAAAAGACAGGCCTTTGCTTCTCTTGGCAATTTTCAATAAACATAATCAATCGGTTCAGGTGAAACAAATACAATCTCTATCAAACATTTAAAAACATATTGTGTGTGTGTGTATTTATATATTCAGTCTTCTTATATGTATTTTATCAAACATCTAGAATGCATTGTAAACTACATATAGCACAATTATTGATTTAATTCAGTTTACTCAACTAAGTAATATAACAAACACACCAACACAATTATTAGCTCTAAAATAACAAAATCCAAGAAAGTAGTTCCATGAGATTGAATAATTGCCAAATTATGAGTAAAAGAATATGAGTCAATGATATGTATGCCTTCTGTTAACCGACTTACTTGGGGAGACATTAAATCATCAATATATAAAAAAATTCTTTTAAAAAAAACAACATGCAAATGTATGATACAAGATACGAGTGTGGTCAGCGCTAACAGAAGATCTTGAAATCCAAATTCCCTTTCAATGGCAAATCCAAGTCACACCAAATAGTACCAATTATTGCTATAGGAACTTATCTTTTGAAGAAAAGGAAGAATCCTTTAGGAATACAAAGGAAAAAAAGAAGAAGAAGAAGAGTGGAGTAAAGTACCAGTTGTTTTCCATTAGAGAAATGATCATAAAGATTTGGCCTACGAGAATTGGTGGAGCCAATCCTTCAAGACATAGATCGTTCGAATCTCTAAGACAATTGATGGTGATGAAGAGCCATTGAGAGAGCCTTCTTGTGCAACAGCTCTTCCTCAGCCAACAACTTTCTCTGAGACATGCCCTTTCGCTTGCTTTTTGGTCCTTAATTCTCTTTCGTAGATGAAATAATTTCCCATAGCTTAGCTTGCTTTTAATTTTTTTTTTTACGGTTTGGGGAAGTATAGAATGAAAGAAATTAAGAAGAAAATGAGGTGTTGTGTTGGTGAAGGAAGGAAAAAAAAAAGAAAATCAAACATTAAAAACACTAACCAGTGCCTTTAACCTGTTGTAGCCAGTCAATAACTTATTATAAAAGATAAAATGTCCATTGGTATTGGTGCAAACATTTGCACTCTAGTAAGAGCCCTAAATAATTATTAAAAAAAAGAAAAATATGAAGCAAAAGTACACTCACTACTCGGGAGCTATTTACTCCATTAAGAAAGTACGAAACGAAAATTAATAGTTGAAGGACTCACTAAAATATAATAAAAATATAAGGGTTTAATAGGATAAAGTTGGTAAATTAAGGGGCTTAAAAATGTGTTCTTCCTTTATAATTTCCGAGCTTTCGGCCACGTAGCTTAGAAAGAAAGTCTTCCTTGTCGCAGCAATCTTTCTTCAGGTTCTCTCTCTCTCTCTCTCTCTCTCTCTCTCTCTCTCCCCTTCATCTACAAAATCAAGTACTTTCTCTCAATCTTATTGCATCTTTCACTTGTAATTATCAGCCTAATTTAGGAATTTCTGATGGAAGTGTGCGTTTATCAGATTTTGCTTCCTTTTTTTTTTTTGGGGCAATACTTCCATTTTCTACTCTAAACTTGTTATTCACTTGCCGAGAATTTGAGGATGTTTGTCGAGATTATGAATTTTGATTGATCAGTTGGAAAATCTAGTAGCTGATCTCCGTTTAATTAATGGGTGATTTTATTTTATTTTGTGATTAATCTATAATCATAGGTTTAATAGCTCACTGCATTTGTTGGGTATTCAAATTCCCACTGGATGAAAACATGTTTTGTAATTCTTTGTTTCGTAATCTGTTGTTAGGTTAATATCACGCTCTTCACCCAAATTTCGAAATTACAATTGTGAGATGAATCAGAAAGGTTTGATTTATAGCTTTGTAGCAAAAGGTACAGTTGTATTAGCGGAGCACACGCAGTATTCCGGGAATTTTAGTACCATCGCTGTTCAATGTTTACAAAAGCTTCCTTCAAACAGCAGCAAGTATACGTACTCATGTGATGGGCATACGTTCAACTTCTTTCTTGACAGTGGATTTGGTATGCTTCTCCTTGTTGATAGTTTATCTAAGTGATAATATGCCTAGTTTGTTTCCCTTGCTAATTCATGTATCCAATGTTCTTTTCTCGGCGTGCAGTTTTTCTTGTTGTTGCTGATGAATCAACCGGAAGAGGTGTGCCTTTTGTATTTCTAGAGCGAGTGAAGGATGACTTTAAACAGCGTTATGGTGAGAGTATTAATAAGGAGGCACACCCACTTGCTGATGATGACGATGATGATGACTTGTTTGAAGACCGGTTTAGCATTGCCTACAATCTTGACAGAGAGTTTGGGTATGTCTATATTTAAATGTGTCAGATTTTTTGTTGTTGTTTCATTTTAGTGTTGGATGGATTTTAGTGTTCTGCTGCTTCTTTGTAGCCCAAGGCTTAAGGAACACATGCAATATTGTATGAACCACCCAGAAGAGATTAGCAAGCTATCCAAACTAAAGGCCCAGATAACTGAGGTCAAAGGAATTATGATGGACAATATTGAAAAGGTATTGTTTCATTTTCTTGGAGATTAGGTGTGGAAGCAATTGGAATTTAACGGTTAAACATACAAAATATAGTATAATTGCAATTTATTTTTTATTTTTATTGAATGTTTTGCCATATTATATAATGTTTTCACATGAATGGGCACTGTTAAGTTTTCTCCATGAATTCGTTGGCATAAATCATTATTTATGTATATGCATTTGTTTCTGCTCTATTTTTGTATATAGGAATGCAAATGTAAAATGTGAAATCATTGTCGTCGATAGTGCTTGTTATTCATTCAAACAGAATGTATGTCAAGGTTTGTATTCAGATTTTTCATCAAATAAATGTTGTGAATAATGTGCCTATGAAAAATTCTTTGGTCTAGCACATTAGGGTTTGGATATAAAGATTTGCATTCAGATAAGATGTAATTAAGTGGTGCACTCATCAAACATTCATCTTGATGGTTATATTGTAAAAAACTGTCGAGGGCATTTATAATTAGTTTTGGCATTGAGTTTGATTTGGTTTATTCAATTTATTAACCTTTTTCAAATTATTGTGCTACTTTCTGTTATTAAACAACATTCTGCTTTATATTACACATATTTGATGTTCTGTTGCAATGCATGATATATAATGTAAAAACATGTTTTAAAACCTAATTTTTAAATCTATGGAAAACCATTGGTTCTGTCTTGAATTTTAAACCAATTATCAATTGAATCCTAATTTGAAAGTCATTTCAATTTGCCCTTTCAACTTTTATGAATTGTGTCAATTCTATACAATTTTATTTGAAGGACCTAATTTTATTTTTAAAAATTACTTTTAATCCCTATAAAATAAATTTGACACTTGTAAGTTTTTTTTATCCTTTTCTTCCTATAAGAAAAATAAAATGTAAAAAAATATTTTTAAATTCTAATTTTATCACTCTTGAAATAAATTTAAAATTAATTTCTAAATATTTTCATTAAATTTAATTTTTCACTAAAAATCCTTAAATTTTAACTATTTTAAAATTTACTTCTCAACTTTCAACCACATTATTTGAAAATTGTTTCTAATAGATGTCAAACCAAAAAAGTATTAGTCAAGAATGTAAAAAATGTTTAGTTTTTTTGACAAATATGAAAAAATAAAAAAATTTATTTTATTATGATAGTGATAGTTAAAAGTGATTACTTTTTTTATTTTTATTTTTATTAATATTAGTTTATATAATAAATTGATTCACAAGTTATCACATTTTTTCTTATTATTTTTAGTTGATACATAAAAATTTGAATTTTATGTGAACCTTTAAAAATTAATTTTTAAGTTTATTTCAAAAATGGTAATATTAAAACTTGAAAATATTTTTCAAATTTTATTTTTCTTGAAAGTAAAAAAAAAATTGAATACATGTCAAATTTATTTTGTCGGGATCTAAAAGTAATTTTTAAAAGTACAATTAGTTCCTTTAAATAAAATTGGATAGAATTCACACAATTTATAAAATTGATGGAGCAAATTGAAATGGCTTTAAAAGTAAGATTTAATTGATAATTGGCCTAAAGTTGAGGATAGAACAAATCATTTTCCCTTAAATCTAATATGGTACTGGCTGTTGTAAATCATATTTTATTTGACTGTAGCTGTCCAAACTGTTAGTATTGGTTCTTTTTTCTTTGAAAATTTTACTTTTCCCGTCTATATGAATTAATTGTTTAGGATATATGGGCATTATTATTTACTATTGTAAAATTAGCAGCATGAAATACTATTGTTAGGGCTGGCCCAAGAAAATGAGCATTTTTGGTGGAAGGATAAATTGAGAACTATGGTGGTGAATTTGCAGAAATTGACAAATAGTTGCCTTGGTTTAACTTTTTGGGTGTGAGGAATTATTCATGGGTAGGGTAATGGGAAGAATCAGAAAGGCTAACCAAAAATGGAGACTGGAGTTTATTTATTCATTGACTCTCTATGCTATGTTGTCATATACTGAGGCTAAGCTGGTGATTAACTCATTTTTAGGAGAGATATCCTTCAGTGTTTTTATACTTCACAATCATCTACCGTAAATATGGTGACTTATTAGTTTGAACAGAAATTATGTATTGGATTGGTTATTATTAAAAAGTAAAACAATTCTAGTGTTCTTGTATCTATTGGATGTTGGGCGTAGTATGGGAAAAAAGTTAGAACAAAAGGAATAATAGATAAATTTTATGGCTGATTTGCAACTTGTGATTTTGGTTAGGTTTGCATTAAGGACAGTTTCTAGTTATAGTCCCTTTAAAATAAGGTTCTAGGAGGAACTCAGAGACTCAGAGTTACTCCTAATCCTTACATTTGTGCATTGATTTCTTTCAAGATTTGAACCTGTTCCCTAAAGGTTACGTGTCAGGACTCTTGACCATTTTGTACCAAGTAATTCCCTGCAATAGCTACTGTATGCTGTTAATTTCAAATTTGCAACTTGAGTAGTTTGAATGTGGATGAAGGCCATCTCACTTTGATCCCTCAACGTTATGTTAAGTGGTAGTCTGTCAGATTGTCATGTGTGCAACATTGCAGAAATTAAATGTGATTTAATAGGTGCTAAAAATTGTTAATATCTGATCCCAGGAATTTCTATGCTTTTCAGGAAGTGTTATTTTGGCTGTTATCTTCTATCACTTTTGATAGTAATTGCAATTTCTGCTTCTTTTTATAGTACATATTATATTTAAATTGACTAATTGACTCTTGAATAGGATAGAATTCTGTGCACATGATCTAAATCTACTCAAAATCGCCTATGGAGGATGGATTGGTCAACTATCGGGTGATGCCTGTGATGTAGGATATGAATATGGCAAAATGGACACAAAAGGATACAAATAGGGACACATATAGAGAGAGAGTTTAGACCTGAACTCTTAATGAAACACATCAAATCAATATAAAATTTTAAAAAATCAATCAACTAGTTGTTTTATAGTCAAGCTAAAAAAGTGATTATTAATTTTTCCTAGTTAAAAGAATTACAAACTTCCTAATATAGCTATCATTTAAAAAATACTTCCTTTTTTAAAAAAAAATTAAAAGTTATGTATTTTTGTAATGTGTATTAATTTCTAAAAAATATAAGAAGTGTTTTAAGTGTCTGATATGCAAAGAAAAAATAGTGCTGGATCACACTTTTTTTTAATGTCTATTGAGTAGGCATGACTTAATATGTATATCACGTAGGTATTGGGCCTACGCACGTCATAAAAGTTTCCGACATTGCATATCCCTGACTGGAGAAGTGTTGGTGTTGCATAGAATGGTGCCTACTTTACTAAAGAAAACATCACTATGTTTGTGGCAAATTTATGCTACTGATATGATGTCTACCAATTAATAAATGCAATCTACTAGAAGATTATACATATGGGAAACTTTTTAAGTTATGCATATCGAAGTTGTTTAATATGATTGTGTATTTGAAGAGCAGTGCAACTATTCAAATTGTTCTCCTTACTTGTGGATGATATACTTGCATGGATTGAGGGGCACAGGTTTTACTTATCATGAATTTAGTTATCTGTAATTGCTGTTGTCTCTGATTGTCTTGCCAAATTCAACAAGTTCTAAGATGACATTTACATTTCATTCTGAATCAAGTTGTCACAGTCCAATTGCCACAATCATAGGAGAATAGAAAGCTAACCAATGGGATGGCCAAAAGGTAAAATTTGGGGAGAGTAAGGCAGTTGATAGGACAATAACAAACTAACTAATAATTGGACTAAGATATATGATGAAGGGCCTCGGAGGCAAGTTGTTGCTATGTAGAAAGGTTATCAAGAATGAGGATATTTAGTTTGTATGGATTCAAAGATATCCTGTTGAAGGTGGTTCAGTCATCAAGAAAGAATACATTCGTTATTCTAGGTATTTTAACATGTGAGAGTTCTTGAGAATGGATGTGAGGTTCCTTTTGAGTGCATGGGCATTATTAGGAAAAGAAGGGGCTTTCATTGATTTTTAACAATAAGATGTTCATTAATCGTAAGGATTCATGAATGAGCCTCACTAATAAGCACCTATCAGATATATTCTTGGACAATTCTGAATGAGGGAGGAATATTTCTGAAATAAACATGAAAATGAAACAGGAACAAGACATTTTGTTTTCAATCTTAAAATGTGTTTTCGTTGAGAAGTAGGAAACATTCAAGGGATGAGCATTTTATA
Organism: Mallotus repandus; assembly: GCA_949671775.1. Classification (NCBI taxonomy): domain Eukaryota; kingdom Viridiplantae; phylum Streptophyta; class Magnoliopsida; order Malpighiales; family Euphorbiaceae; genus Mallotus; species Mallotus repandus. The sequence goes on along the minus strand of CATIWM010088565.1, from coordinate 3,169 downwards.
TTTTTTTTTAAAATTGTACTCCAATCCTAGATTGTTCTTGCAAAATGTATTGAGAAATAAGAACATTTAGGCGATTGATGAATCCAAGTTACAGTGAGATGATTCTTCACTTGTTTTATTTGTGCTAATGTTGTTTCCCATCATTATGTTGAAGCTTCTCATATTTAAGTAAGGGTTGCTTACCAAATTATGCTTAGATTTTGATCTCTCCTTTTCAACTTTTTTTTAATGTTCACTGTTCAATCAATGGCAGGTTTTGGATCGTGGAGAGAAGATTGAACTTCTTGTAGATAAAACAGAGAACCTGCAGTTCCAGGTACATTTTCTTACTTTGATTGGGACTGAGACTTGAGAGGAGCTTATAACAATGCACTTTTGTTGGACATCTGTTCGGTTTCAGGCTGACAGCTTCCAGAGGCAAGGAAGACAATTGCGCCGTAAGATGTGGCTGCAGAATCTTCAAATGAAGTTGATGATAGGAGGTGCAATCCTAGTCCTGATTGTCATAATCTGGCTTATTGTCTGTCGAGGATTCAAATGTTAATGGGGCACTGCACTACGAAGAATGAAGTAGCATTTAATTTTTTTTGTCGTTTGGTGTACAAAAAAGTTTATTGTTCTTAATAGGGAGACTGGCGGGAATGAGATTCAACTATTTCCTTTTTAGTGTTTAATGCTGTAACTAGACCTAGTGGTGTTAATATCATTTCTTAATATTGACATATGCTTTGCTTTAGATGTTGACCACTGAGACTTCTTCCACAGTTGGCAATAATTCAGGATAGGAGTCTTTGTTCTCATGGTCACTTGGCATATTGCCTAGTCCATGTGGTGTTGACATATTAGAGATGCCATGGCTGAAGGTATACTACGGTTATACATCTGTTTGAGCTGAGAAATCAAACAAATTTTTCAGAATGAACTGACCTAAATTTCTTTATAGAGTCGGAATTGAGGATTCTATTAAAATTTTTTCGTCAGGGTTGAGGGAAAGTTTAGAGTTTGAGTTGAGGATATAAAAGTATTTTAGTCCTGCATGAGGGTAATTTTTTTTTTAAATTCAAATTGACGACTTTATCTGAAATTTTTTGACATGAGCTGAGAATTCAAATTAATATCTTATTAAATTTTATCAGGGTTTCATATGAAGTTTCTAGTTAAAATTTTTGTCACAAGCTATAAGCAAATTTTTCTTACCTTTTTATTTTAAAATTTTGCTTGATAGGTTGCATTTTTCACTTGCATTCGCAATCTTCTAAGTAATTTTTTCTTGAAGCTGGAAAACTTGGCCCATTTCAATTTAAGGTTGCTGCTTAGCTTCATTGGTTGATGATGGGGAAGAGTCTTGCCTCGGGTTGGATTTCACCTTACTAGACAAAAATAATTTTGACTATTATCAAATAATTTCACATAAAATGATTTTGACGATGGAGCTATATAATCATCTTATAAAGCCCTTTTATGAGGTAAATTCATCATTCAATCAAGGCCAAACATGCAATCTTCTAATTTTTTTGATAAATTCAATTCATCAAGTTAATGAAAAATGAGGTCATAATTATACTAATTTAATCGTAATTAATCTTTTTTATGGTAAAACACAACAACTTTTAGTTTGATAAATATTGTATAGTGAATCACATTGATTTTGAAATCCAAACTCTCATTTTTTTTGGAAAAATGAAAAAAATTGTATGGCAATCCTTTTTATATAACACAAATCACCCATCAAAACTCGGTGAATTCACCTAGTTCCGTGTGGCAAAGTCATATTGAGGTTTTATAAAATTCGCCCCTAAACTTTATAAACATGCAAAATTTGTTCAAACTCCCAACCTTCACTAGGGGTGAATATGACTAATAAAAATTTAAAAGAAGATTAGCAAAGATCAAGTGCAAATAAAAGAGATTAAGAAGAAGAGAAAATGAGATACTTGATTTAAGGAGTTTGGTTTTTCAAAAATCTACGACTCCACCTAATTTACCCCCAAGTTAGAATTTTGCAAACCCACAACCAATCTATTCACTCTTTAGATTAATTAAAAATGAGTTTTTAAAGTTAAACTCAAACATTTACACTTAAGCTTTTCTTGGCTTAGCTTTAATCAAAACTCAAAAATCCAAGTGTTTTATGGTTCACACTTAAACCAAGTCCTCTAGAATTAGTTCCTCGCTTTGCTTTTACAACTCAAGAAAAGAGATGAAAAAGAACCTAATTTAGAACACAACCTACAAATCAAGGGTTTATGAAAGCAATTAAAAAAAATTACAAGAGAGCTTTTAAGAGAATTGAATTCAAAGCAATAATTGTTCAACCATTCATCTAACCTCTTACATGAGGTTTTGAGGAGTGTATTTTATAATAAAGGATCAAAACATAGCTATTGGAGAGTTCCATCTTCGTCCTCAAGCCTCACCATGCTCATTAAATGCATAAACAACTTTTTGCAGAGTTTTAATTGGTCATGATCATGATATACCCCCTCATGATCGTGACCACTGAGAAATATAGCTATTGGAGCCTTATTGTGATTGTTATGGGGCCGCCAGGTAGAGCGTGACCTATATTATGATTGTGACATAGAACAATGAGGGTCATTGTGGTTTCAGCTTCCTTTGTCTTGGCTTTGATCATGCTCATGATACTTGCTCATGAGCTTTATCACGATCACGTTCACCTAAGCTTCATCACAATCACATTCATGATCGTGATCAGGATCATGAGGGTCACTGGATGAAATCCTTTTGAGGCTTCAAATGGTCAGGATCGTGATCATCGCGTGTCAGGCTCATGATCAACACCTAACAATCGTGACATGGATTATGAGGTGAAAATGCCCTAGATGGGGGGTGAATAGGGCTATCGAACAAAAATCAAAACTTAAAAACAAATAAGCAAAAATGAAAGAATGTTGAGAAAAAAGAATGATGAACACAAGTATTTAAGGAGTTCGGATTCTTTACAATCCTACATCTCCACCTAACTTATCCCCAAGTTAGGATTTTGAATCACCACAATCTATTCCCTTAGATTGATTTTTACAACTTGAGTTTTAGGCTCAACTCAAACCTTACAACTTGAGTTTTCAAGACTTACTCAAAAACCGATTCACAAGTGTTTTCAACGCTTACACTAAAACTAAATTCCCAAGTGTTTTAATGGCTAAAC
>CATIWM010088560.1:0-23766 GCA_949671775.1 Mallotus repandus | reverse complement strand
CATTCTTGGCATCCCTGTCTTTCGAATCTTATGACCTCTAACACTTAAGAATTGGATATCCGCATTCTAAAATTGTTTGTTCCATTGCCCAAGAAAATTAAATCATTCTCTCATCAGCGTCACCTTCTCCATGTTATTTATATCTCTTAGGAAAATTTGCAAAACTTCCTTTTGCTTCCATACAAATTTCAACGACTACTCCATTTCAGGTTATTTATTCTGATGTTTCAAGTCCTAGTTCCATTTTGTGTAATTTAAGTTTCAAGTACTTTGTTCATTTCCTTGATAATTTTACTCGTTTTACATGGATATTTTTCATCAAAAACAAGAGTGATGTTTATAATGTTTTTCTAGATTTCAATGCCTTTGTGGAGCACCAATTTAACTCTAAAATTAAAGCTTTTCATTCTAATTGGGGTGAAGAGTACAAAAAATTACTTAAATTTCTTCAAATAAATGGCATTCTACCCAGAATTGCATGTCCATATACATATGAGCAAAATGGACTTACAGAGAGAAAAATCTTGATAAATTGTCGATACTTGCATAACATTACTTGCTCACACTTTAGTACCATCTAAATTTTGGCCATATGCCTTCGACATTGCCACTTCTCTTATCAATGGCATGCCCACACTTGTACTCAAAAATAAATCCCCATATTTCGCTTTATTTGGTCATAACCCAGATTATAACAATCTTAAAATTTTCGATTGCTTTATCTTTCCCTACCAATCTCCATACCACAATCATAAAATTTATTTTCAATCAACTAAATATGTGTGTCTTGGGCCATCCACTTCTCATTATAAACATGGATGCATTAATATGTCAAGCAATATATCTACGTCTAGCAGACTCCAACTCTAACTCCACTACCTAGTTGCAACTGATCTTAAGCCATGTCAATCCACAAACATCAAGTGTGGTATCTCCTTTCAACTCTTCCTTACTCCCTATTTCTCCTTTATCTACTAATCCAAATCCATTCCAACCACAGTTCTCTTCCTCTACCAAATCATCTACTTCATCACTATCCTCCTTGTCCATAGACTCAAGTCCATCTTCATTATCTAAATCGAGATTATCACATGTAGTTGATCTCACCTCATATTCTTAACCACTAAATTGTCCTCATCCATGCCACCTTAAACTCATCCCATGACCTTATGCCCAAAAACAATGCAGCAACGTTATGCCCACTTATCCTTCCAAACACCGAACCACATACCAAAATCGTTACTCCCTCTTTCTGACCTTCCTCAAACAGAACCTCATTAATTCATCGAAGTATATAAATTTAATGTCTAGCGTAAAGGAATGATTGATGAATACCAAGCTCTCATGTAAAACAATACTTGGCAACTTGTTCCACGCCCACACGACATCATCTTGTTGGCAATAAATGGGTTTACTAAATTAAAAGACATTCTAGCAACACCATTTCTCACTACAAAGCAAGGTTAGTTGCTAAATGGTATAATCAACAAAGTGGAATTGACTATGGTGAAACATTTAGCCCTGTTGTCAAGGCTATTACTATTCGTATAATTCTTTCTATTGCAACCATGAATTGGTGACAATTAAAACAACTTGACATCTCCAATTCTTTTCTTCATAGTTATCTTGAAGACATGATTTTTATGGAGCAATCATGTGGCTTGATTGATTAAACACATCCTGACTATGTTTGCGTACTACAATGATCTATGTCTGGGTTAAAACAGCACCTCGTGCTTGGTTTTATCGCCTGAGTTCTTTTCTTATTCACATGGGTTTCTCTTGTTAAAAAGCAGATTCCTGACTCTTTATACTTCATTATCATCAAGAGACTATTCATTTATTAGTCTATATCGATGATATTATACTCATTGGTTCAATTATTGCTTTCAAGCAGAATTTTTGGTGCAAGATGTTAGTGGTCTCACATATTTCCTTGGCATTCATGTAATAAAAACATTGGTTAGTATCTATAAAAACTGAACTTTATGATGCTAAAGGCTGCCTCACACCCATGGCCACATCTCCATCTCTATCTCGACATGGTGTTAAGTCTTTTTATAAACCTGATTTTTATCGTCAGATAGTTGGAACACTTCAATATGCCACCTTCACTCATCCGGACATCGCTTTTTTGGTCAACTGTTTATGTCAGTTTATGCATTGACCCACAGACAATCATTGGACTACGGTTAAACGGTTGCTTCGATATATAAAACACACAATCACTTTCTCTCTATTTCTCAACTCTACAAATACATGCTCCTTACAATGTTTTTCGGATAGCGATTAGGATGGTTATCTGGATGATCGTCGATCTATGAGTGACTATGAAATTTTTTGAGAAATTCACTTGTTTCATGGAGTGGCAAGAAATAAGCTACTATTGCTCTGTCATCCTATAAGAGTGAATATAAAGCTCTAGCTAACACTATGTTGAGTTACTTTGGCTAAAATCTTGGTTGACTGAAATTGGTATTGTGTGTAAAACAACTCCTGTACTTTGGTGTGACAATATTGGTGCTCTTTATATGTCTTCCATTCCCCTTTTTCATGCTCGCACTAAGCTTATTGAGCTTGACTTCTATTTTGTTTGTGAACAAATTTAATAGCGTACGATTCAGATTGCCTTTCTTTCCAGTGAAGATCAACATGGAAATATTTTCACCAAGCCTCTAAGTACTTGCCTATTTCAATGCTTTTGTTCAAAACTTCGGCTACTTCTTCATACTCCATTAGCTTGCAGGGGGGTTTTAGAGAAATAACATTATTGTTAGTTTGTGTTTATCTTTTTATTTATAGTGGTTTAGCTTCATACAAACTCTCACTCTCTCTCTTGTATATATGTTATGTTGCATACATTATCTTAATTATTAAAATAAAATACCAATTCATTAAACCTGTTAAATTTGATAGTATTGAAATTGTTATAATCTTCCATTATGGGAAGAACCAGTCCAAAAAAAAAAAATTAGCTGCTGAGATGCTACATCAGGGAATTTCACACTCAGTTTGCGAGTTTTCCAATATGAAATATCTATTTTTTTTAAGTTATACATCAGTATACAAATATCTAAATTACAACATTATCTTTCAATTTAGTTAGCGGATTTTCTAATATGAAATATTCATCACCTTTTTTTTAGTCATACATCGATATATAAATATCTCAATTACTATATTATCAATGGCTTAGTGCCTCCCAACCACGGAATGAGGCACTTAAGGGGAGCGGTTCGAATCCCCCCACCCTCCCCAGTGTCAAAAAAAAAAAAAAAAAAATCAGTATCAAACAAAACCACAAATATCTCAATTACAACATCATCAAATCAATACCAAACAAACCACAAATCCATGTAGAAAGTCACTAAACAAATCACAAGTATACTTCTCTATTTCGAAATTGAACCCAAGACCTTAATCATAGGATCTTAGTACTGAACCAATTGGATTACACCTCATTGGCCATCATCTTATTTTTACTTGTGTCTTAATAGGACCTAACAACAGGGCATTAACATGGATGTACACTTTTTTTTTTTTTTGACAGGATGGTTGTTGACTTTGAATTAATCAGAAAAATGAAGAAATTGAAATCAAATTTTGACGACTCCCCTTTATTAAATTAATTGGAATATTGAGATTGAAGTAATAATTCCAAATGTATGAGCTTTTCCAAATGTATGGGCAGTATCAGTTTAAACAAGCTAGACAAAACATCCAAATAGAGAGAGAATATTGTATCACCTCAATAATGGTAATGTTATCCAAAAGCTCCACTGAGCACAGATTCTAAGAATTCGTAGACGTATTACAACATAAGAAAAATATCACCTCATTATAACATTATTACAAAAAAAAATTTAACTCTTAAAAAGTCGTTTAACCGGTCAAAAAAGAAAAGAGAAAAAAACAGACAAACACCTGTGCCTGCTAGGTACAATGCACGCGTTGCATTTTCTTAATCATGCATGCCTGCGGTTTTTCCTTTGTTTCCCTTCTTCCCATTTTTAGCTGAACCCTTTCTGGGTCCTTTACCTTTTAGACCCTTCGCATTTTTACCTTTCCTGGAAGCTCCTTTCCCTCGCTTGCTCATACCATGAACCCTCGCATCCTTTTTCATCCGTCGATCAACAATGACTTTCCCCTTGCCAGCCTTCACTGCAACTCCTTTCTTTGCAACAACATATTCCTTCTTAGGCCTTTTAGGCTGTGCCTTCTTATATAGTTGGTCAATCATCTTCGTCTTCGAACGATCTGAGATGTCTGCCTGTTCTGATATAGTGTTAGCCTTCTTGCGAACCTTCTCAAGCCTCTTCATTGCCAGCCGCTTCTTTCTAGCCTTGGCCTCCGCCACTTTCTTAGCAGGTCGGGCATTTATTTCTTTGAACTGTGCTCGCATTGCAGCAATCTCTTCCTTGGTAACAGGTTTAATTGGCTGTCTGTGCCTCCTCTCTTCTTCCACAAACCAGCCAGGCAAACCTTCATCATCAAACATATATTTATTATACGCATCATCAAGCATCTGTTCCCTTTGTTTTTTCCTCAGCATCTTTTTAGCATAAGCCAAAATCTCAGCCTTTGTTTCGACATCTTCTTCATCAGAATCATCCGAAGATGAATCATCACTAGAATCCGTAGCTGGAGCAGGGACAATCTCAAAATCATCTTCTGCTTTGGAAGTTTGGTGTTGTGCATGTTTGGACCCTGCAGATTTTTTTGCTGTCATTTGTGGGATAGCCAGTTTTTCCTCTTGCTTCTCTACCTTCATTTCATCTTCACTGTCAGACTTGTCCAAATCTCCATCTTCTACAGCTTTGGCAAAGACATCCTGAGTAAACCATTTGTTTGTAATCTCTTCTTGGGTAGGCACTTCCCCATCAGTGAAGGGCACCATGAGAGGATTTGCTTCCCCATCACCTTGGTCTTTGTCTGAGTCATAATCAGATTGCACGGCTTCATCATTTTCATCGCTCTGCATGAAGCATGAAAGAAATTCAGAATGGCTTACCATAAGAAACAGTGATGATGGCACCATCCCAATACAACCTATAAAACTTGTACATAAGCCAGCTACACAGTTCACTATCAAACAATTGTAAGCCTTCTTTGCCTCGTACCTCCAAAAGCTCAGAATATGCCTTCTTTGCACGTTTCCGCTGCTTAGTACTTCCATCCCTTTTGGCCACAAACCTTTCATAAGCCTGATCAAGAAACTCTTCCATTTGTTCATCATATCTGACATCAAATTGCAAACCATTTTTAATGATTGGATTCCTCAAAATAAAATCAGCAATAATGCAGGGATACAAGGAATAACCTTCTTCGTTCTTCATCAGAATCCATATCACTGGATGAATGCTCCTTATCTTGATCATGGGTCTCATCATTTTCACTGTCTCCTAACTCACCATTCTCATCATCATTTTCAGCAGTATCAACAGCTACCAAATCTTTCTTTCCCTGGGGAAAATTCATTAATGAAATTGTGATTTGACAGTTTAAATATTCCAAGAGTCAAGATGCAAATGAAACAATAAGAAAAAAAAAGTATTTTGTTCATATTAAAAATAAGCAAAATGAGATGTGAATTAAGTCATAAAACATTAGAACTCAAGTCCAGCCCTATCACCAGAAGAGAATATTTAATACAGAAAAGATTGAAGCGCAAAAACCCTCAATTGTTAAGTTTTCTTGCAACATAATTCTAATGCAAAGAAGAAGAATACCTTGATAGAAGAAAGAGAGAACAACTCATGATCCACATATCCATCTTCCAATGCATCTATTTGCATCCCTTTCGCTTTCCGTGCCTTGTCCTGAAATATTTGAACATAGTGAGGCAACATGTATGTAAGCTACAAAATAAGAACATACACAATTCAAAAAACAAAATGGAGTGCGAAGGTTTTTCCCTATCATGGAACTAAAAAAAAGTTAAAAAAATCTGAACATTCACTAACAACTCTGTTAACATTTTAAATATATTTGTGATTCCAAATTCATATATTATATCTCTAATTAAATAATCCTAAAGAGACCTTCATGAGCTACCATGTTTAATGGAGGTACCACTGTACCAACCTTAGCTCGTCTTTTTGCATCACGTTTTTTTGCTTGTTTCTTCTTTCGCTCCATAGCATTTGTCAGCTCCTCCATTTCATTCAGCAACCTATCATCCTCATCCTCCACATTCTTTTCTTCACCCTCAGTGGAGGCGGTAGAAGTGGCCTTTTGAGGAGACAGAGCCTTCCTTATGTGCATTCTCCACCTAATAACAAAAAAATGTAAAGACATCCATGCAATGCACGACTGCTAAATCTATAATATATTGCATGCATAGCCCTTCATATTTCACTTATTTCCCAGTTCTAGCTGACTATGATGCCACAACATTTAAAACCACTCCAAATATAATCCCCAAGAATACTGGGGAGAGAACCACAACCCATCTTCAGGCACAACTCAATACTCAGCTCAATCACCAACCCCTTGAACAATCAGAAAATACCTAAAAAGGGTTAAAGTAATTGAATAATGGAAACCCAGAAAAGTCCACCCACATTCTCTATTGACAGAAAATATCATAAGAAAAAATTCATCAAGTATATGTTAAAAAGGCTGAAAGCCAGCTAAACAGTTCAGGACTAGGTTAAAACAACCCAAGGCCGGTTCAATCAGCCATGCCTAAACCTCATGTGAGAACATTTTGTTTTACATATCAAAGATTTTTCTTTTTTCTTTTCACGTAAAGCAAAACAAAATTCACAAATCTACTAGAGGCTTATTCTCTACCTTTTCTGTTTAATTGTAAGCTAAAAAGCTCTAAAAGTTATTTCTATGAAATTCAAATGAGCTACAATGATATATCATCAGAAAAGAGGAGTCAAAGCTTTTAGATGTCTACCTAAGTGAAAATAGACATTATGCTTTTAAAAGCACAAAACTGTTTGCTTGTTATCAAAAACAAGAATTTGTTTCTTTAAATGTACTTTTCCCTCCATATCAAACAATTGCCCATCACTTTTTTCTTGTAGTTGCAGAAGCTTAAAAAACCCTTTTGCTGTTCCGTATCTCGGTAACTTAATAGCATCTAATTTGGCACACTCCACTGCATAGAGCATGTCTTCCTTATCAAACTAACGTGTAACATGGCCTAATGAAGAACTACGTACACTATAAGATCAAACAAGAATAATGAGGCAAATCCAAATCAAGAAAAAGGATCTATTATTTTTTGATCTGCTTCATTTTATCTGAGTTTATGTAATTGCAGATAATTATTTATAACTTCTCAAAGAAAAAAGAAGGGAAAATGTGTATCTTACTTCAATATATGTTTGAAGTCTTGCTTCCCTAGAACATGAAGATCATCACATAGAGTTTTAACCTGGCCAAACAATTGTCCATTCAGCAGCTAAAACCTACAAGGAAAAACAGGTACAGCAATAAAACAAATGAAGGAAAGAAAATTCACCTCTTCTGTTGTTAAAGCATGATCCCTTATTGGCAAAGATGCTGGGTCCTCAAAGGCTATAGATGTAACTGAACCAAGGATCTCAAGAGGTGCATCAGACCAAATGAAATCAGAAGCTGAAGACACTTTCCTAACAATGCTTTCCCCATCTTCATACCTGTAGTTAGATTTTACAGCCATGGCATTAGCTTTATCAGAATAAGACAGGCATAACATTAGCCTCAATTCCAAAGATGAAAAATGCTGCACTTGAAACATTTTTTAGATTGTTGACCTAAAAATAACACAGGGATTCAACCTACTGTTAAACTGAATTTTGAAAAAACGCACTCCTGCGGGAGTGTCAGGATATTTACAAACTCATTTAAATGACTTACCCATCACGATGTCGTTTCTGCTTTGATCCTCTGAGTACATCAATAACCTACACAAAAGATCCATACAAATAAGAAAATAAATAACTAAAACCAACAAAAAGAAGAGAAAATAAGGAAGGGAATGTAATCAAGTGATTAGAGAGAACCTTCCGCTGAGGTTCAACAGATCCCTGGAATAGATGTTTCACATCAAGAAGGCGGGGATCAATCTTTGCAGGCGCCTTGTACTTTAACCCCAAAACAAATATTTCTGCAGATGCTGAACGACTTGCAGCTGGTTTATCCACCTCAACCTTTTCAAACAACTGCAAAAGAAATTTTTTTTAAAAAAATGCTAATCAAAATCAGCTATATAGAGAGACATTATACATGTAGGAAGTCTAGAAATGCAAGAATTCAATTCAAAACAATTCATTCAATTAAATTTTAGCAAAAGCATAAGAATTGACAAACTCGAATTCAATTGAATTGCAACAAGTTCAGTCACTTCTAGAATTTCCAAACACTATGTACCCTGATTTAAAAATAAAATAAAACGAAAACTCACCTGATTGAGACAATAGATAACTGAATTATAGTCTTGAGACCTGAAAACCTAAAACAAGAAAAGACACATCACCCACACTATCAATATTACAAGACATAAAATCTTTAATCAAACACCAACAACACCACAAAAATATATAAATTGATCAAGTAACAGATCAAATACACAAGAAGCAAAAAAAAAAATCATTACTTTAGTAACAAAAGTTCCTTTAGGAGCCAAGAACTGAGTAGCCAATTTAACAGCATCAATGACAAGAGCATTTTGAGACATAGCTTCCTGAGACCAAGCGCCACCAATATTGGGAGAACCATCATGCAACACTAAATCAAAAGCTTTAACTCCATGCTCTCCCATTATTTTCTTAATTCTAGCTTTGCACTCCGGCTTCGTAATATCCTGTTCAATCGAAACCGCTCCACGGATAGGCGCGATTTTTACTAAATCGATGCCGAGAACAAGGCTTCCAACCGGAACACGCTGCACCGCCACCTGCATCCAACCTCCGGGAGCGGAGCAGAGGTCGAGGACGGCGCGTGAGGTGTGGAGGAACTGGAATTTGGAATCGAGTTGAACTAATTTCCATGAGGCACGTGATCGGTAGCCGTGTTCTTTGGCTAAACGGTAGAATTTATCCAAACGGTGCTTTCCTTTGACCTTACCCATGGCGCTAGGGTTTTAATTAGGGTTTTTCTGCTCCAGAGGCACACAGAAGAGAACAGAAAGTGGCTGATGTGTTAATATATAAAACGCACCGGATAAAATGAAGGAAAGAGAATAGGCTTTTTCTTTTATTATTATTATTATTTAATTCATATTATATCTGTTTGGAATAAATAAATTTTATAAAATTTTATGAAATTTATTTGTAAATTTTTATAAATTTATTTGATTTAGTAAATTTTATTGGGTGTAATACATATATAGCTCTTTATATTTGTCTTTTTTTTGTTAGTTTGACAACTTAACTTATAGTTTTGTCATTTTAACACATGAATTTGGTTAAAATGTAACTTTAAAACCCCTATAAGCACATGTGACACAAAATAGCGAATCAGCATATGTCACATCATAAGAGTTTAATTGATCAAAAACATTAAGTAAATGTGTCAAACTGACAAAAAGTAACAAATATAGGGAGTGGTATATGCATTATGTTATCATATTACTGCAAACTACCGCATAAGTTAAGTTTATGTGTCAAAATAGCAAAATTATAAGTTAAGGTGTCAAACTGATAAAAAGTGACAAATATAAGGGTCATGTATGTATTATGCCATTTTATTTTAATTTTAACTTTTAAATTTTATAGAATTTCATACTTTGCTAAATTAAATTCTAAAAAATTATTAGAATTTACAAAATAAATTAATTTTATAAAATATTTTTTTAAGACAAACATATAGTTCATTTGAAAATAAATTTTATTTAAAATTTATTTAAAAATATAATAAATTCCTTAATTTATTTAATAAAATGAACATGGTTTTTTCTCATTATTAAGATATATTATAGGTGAGCTACATAATAATAATGGCTGATTGCATAATTTTATCCCTGAACTTTATACGATTAACCTCTGACACTACTTAATTTTTATTATTTTCTATTCAATTTTTAAATTTTTATTTTTAACCTTTTAATTTGTATTTTTTATTCTATTTAACTCATAAAATATTAAAACGGATAAAAATTTAATTTCAAATTATTTTAAAAACATAAAATGTTAAAATTAGCTTTAAAACAATACAAATAGAATTAAAAACTAATATAAAAAAGTCAGAAATTTTTTATTTTTTAATTATATTCTCTCTTTTATTAAACATTATTTTAGTTTATATAAGTTTCTTTTGTATCCATATCAACATTAATTTATAAAATATTTTGATTTTATATATTATAGAGGTTGGATAGGTTCAAAATAAAATTTTAAAGGTTTAATAGAATACAATAAAAGTTAAGGAGTGCTAAAGATTAATTGAGTAAAGTTTAGAGGTGAAACTATGCATTTGGCCTAATAAAAATAGTCTCTATATTATATTAAATGAGAAAATTAAAATTTGAAGTACATATTTTAATACTTTTATTTTTTTTGTTCTTCACGTTATATGTACATATATGTAAAAATCTAAAGTTTGCCTGATTTATTAAAAATTTATATTTGTATTGGTATTTCTCATTTTTAAACTTTTTTATAATATTATTTGTAGTGTTGAACAAATCCCAAGTAATTAACATTATAAAATCTAAAAAATTATATCATCATCCATAATTATTTTAAAATTCGGTACCTTTGTTAATTTATATTTGAAATTTATAAAATAATTTTTAAAATTTACAAAATAATTAATTAAACTTTGAATTTATTAAAAATAAGGTTTATAGATACTTTATTTAAAAATTTTAAAATCAAGACTTGAACCACCACCTTGACCAAAATATTTGGTATCATATAAAAAAGTGGCATTCTAAAATTTATCAACTTTCAGAATTAATTTTGATTCTTAATATGGTTCAAAATACTTCGACGTTGATCGTTTGTTAATATTCAGTTCATCAAATGCTAACTAACAGCACAAAATGGAAAAAGAGTACAGAAAAAGAAGAAATGGCACAGCTAAATAATTGAATTTCAACTTGCTATGGAACTACTGTGTTCTTACTTCTGATATGCAAGCAACTGCTACAGGCATTTTCCACAACTAACAAAACAACACTGCACCATGCAGTTTACATTTGACAAATTTGAGAAAACGTAACTGCATCTTCTTAATATGTGTATAAACAATAAAGTTTCAATCCTGCAACATCAGCACTCTGCCATCATAAAAATGCCAAGGCACAATTGCAAGTGCATATTAAAATCCATCATAACATTAATGCAAGTCCCTCAAAAGGAATAAAATCAATCATCGTGAATTTTCGCGTCTACAGTTGTTTCCCATCTGGTCCTTTTTCTACATGGCCTATGAACCAGTCATTGTTTAATCCCCACGGGAACCACTGCTGCTCGCGAAAGATTTCTTACCACCATACGTCTGTAAAATACAAACCAAAAAATTTGTTATCCACCACATCCCATCGCTACTTAGTGAAAAATAACAAGTTAGCTCCATTGAAGAGACAAAGATTGGTCTAAGGCACTAATAACTCACCTGTTTCCCTATGCTGAAAGGAATATACTTGTACTTGATCATATGTGCAATTTGGCGCCTCATTGTAAGGACAAAAAGAACAATCCAGTAGCAAAGCAGAATAGGCCAAAAGACAGGAACGTCAAACATGGAAAAGAAGGTCATGACAAATGCTATGCAGAATGCTTTTGTAAAGGAATACCTGGAAAACAGAAACTGGTAGATTACTCTCATGCACATATATCATCATATCAAGAACTGATTCACAAAGCAGTCCCATGTACTTTGGAAAAAGCTCAAGATATTAATCTTAACTGAACCAACTAGTAATTAACCACAATTAACGTTGAATCTGCACTATCATGTATTTAACAAAATCTGCACTATCATCACCACCACGTCCACCAGCATGTCATGCCAAGTTTTACAATAGAACATGATAGATTTCATATCACCAAAAAATTTTCTGGTGATGGACAAATTCAGACAATATGTTCACAATATAATTCTCAAAAGCAATTGGAGATAATTCATCTAGGCTAACATAATAGCAGATGAAATCACTAGAGCAGAAAAATTAAATCAATTCATGCATCAAAAATATAGTACGAATTAGAAAAATTGGACCATGGCAGACCATGCAAGGACAAAGTTTTGTTTCACTTTTAATCTCCAACAAACACATAAGAACATAAAATTAAGAAACAAAAGAACCTCAAAACACATGTAGCATAATAGAAAGCATTTGTCAAGCTTTCCAAGTAAAAACCAATTTAATAAAGATATCCATGGTTCAAATGGGCACATGACTGGCCAAATTTTCTCTGCTAACCAACTTACATTACCATTTGAACAAGCTTGCATACATCTAATAAACACAGCCAAGCAACATTTCCCAAACATTTGGCTACATACACCAGCAGGCACAAGAAACCATAAAATAAATTTCCTTCAAAAGATACATGTGAATTCGTGATGTATCAGAACTTTTCACTTCTGTAGATTTTAGCCACATTACTGTGTCAACTATACAAAGAAATGAGAGTATGATTTTCTCTCTCTTCCATAATTTGTAACTGACTTGTGAAAAATAAAAAGATCATTCCAATTTGAAAAACGGAACAATACAATTTAATCCAAATAATAATCACTGGATTATCCATTTAGCAAATGCACAAATTTCTTTCAATAACTATTAGATTTCAACAGTCTAAGAAATCAATCACAGAGCTGAAAAAAGTATAGAAACCATTAGACCGTTACCAAACAATGTGCAACACCGCTAACTACTAAAGGAGTCCAAGAATGTTCTAATATGTCCTATACTGCTCCAACAAAGACTTGCGACAAATAATCTCTGCTATGATTGAGACAATTCTTATTACTAACCATCTAATAGCTGAAATCGATATGCAATTTGAGCATATTTCAAGATCTAACCATTAGGGAACAATTAACTAAGCATGACAGGATATTCGGCTCAGGTGGAAATTTCCAAAATATAAGCTTTGCCAACAAGGATGTGTAATTAGGAACTTTCATATGTATCCACAAAAAAGTAACTTTCGCAAACATTTAAGTAGGCAGCAGGAAACTTCTTAATTTGACTCAAATAAATCAACCCAGATTCTAAATTCCTCAAAGACCAGAAAAATACATCTTCTTCAAAGAAAGTTCAAAATACTCATTGCAGATAATAGGCAGTTCCATACCAAAGGAATGCCTAACTTAAACATAATGATAATTATTGCAGAGGCTAGTTTTTGACCAAGAAGTCATTTTCTTTTCTGCAAATTAAGAAGACAGTCTTATTAACATCAAGGGGCATCCTATGAAGAGTTAAAAGAAATAGACACAAATCGACTGTTAGAAAAGATGATTACAAGCCACACTACTAAAAGAAGCATCACAGCTTGCAACAAAATGTTGACCAACAGATTATGAAAATAAAACATTTGAGAAAAATGATATCTAATTACCAGAATTTGAACTCAGGAAGGCGGCGAATGAATGGCTTGAATTCATCAGAGCCCTTTGTAGGCAATAAAGGCCCATCTGAATGCTGCTCAATTTCAGGATCAACGAGAGGTGACAAAAACCCGATGAGCAAATTCAGTAGATATATTCCAAGTCCATAGGAAACTATGTAAAAACCTTGAACATAATAAACCCGCAAACAGTAGATAGCCACAACAACAAGAGACCCAATCCACCTATAGACTGCATGAGGCGTAGTTTTATCCAGATAATATTGATACATTCTCCAAACATCATGGCCCCATTGGGCTATGGGTGATGCCACTGAGGCACTTTCACCCCCAACTCCCTCCATTAAATTTAAGATTCACAATCCTGCAAATTTTGCAAACAAAATCAATCAAAAGAAGCTGCATGCTCATCAACATACAATAAAATTAACAACTAATATTCATTCATCACAATAACCAAATCAAAATTTTATAACCATAATTTATCAATCAATCATAAAAGGCTTAGTCATGCAAAGCACTCATTAAATTTAAAGCTTCACAATCTTGACATACAGGGTTTCATTTTGAAATCACATCCAACAATTATGAAGCCTATGGCACCAACATTTAGGTTCAGCAAAATCTATAAACCTCAATGTATGTGAGAAGAAAGTCAAAACTAAAATAAACCTAAAACATATCAATCCCCAGAAATCCTTTCAAGGACCCAAATGCAGCTTAAAAACAAGAAACCCAAAACAAACAGAAGATCCAACTTATTAAAAAACAAGTTTAGGGTTCCAATATCAAAAAGAAAACCCAGAAACAGATCTGAAAAAAAAAAAACAATCAAACAAACAAGCAAGCCCCTACACAACCAAATGGGTTGGAAGTTGATAATTCATAACAACATGTTTACATACATGAATAGATTATAGATTGACAAATGAAAGATAATAATAAGAACAACAAATTATAATAAATTAAACTACAAGAAAAAAATTCATATTACAAAATTGGTAACAGAAATTGAAAAAAAAAAAGGAAAAACGAGAAATAAAGCTGACCTTGAACGGACTTGGTTGGGGATTTTTCAAAGCTTAAGACTGTGCGAAGAGACAGAGAGACAGAGGAGATAAAAGAGAAGCAAATATTGAAGGCGAAACGCAAGCAGATCTGTAAAAATGCCGATTTGGGGATAGATTCGGTATTTCCGGTTTTAATTTTTTTTAATACAAATTAAAAAAAATATGGATGAGAGGAATTTTAGTTATAGTTACCGGCGGTGACAACGCGGTCGAAAGGAAGGTGACTATTTTTTTTTTGTTTTGTTTTGTTTTATTTTGTGTGTGATGCTAAGAGCAATAAGCTAAAGGTAAAATACTATGCAAATGGGAGGAGGATCTTGGGAAAGAGGATATTTGAATATTCCCCAATTTATGTATGGAAAAATGATATAGGTGCGTTAGGGTGAGCGAGCATTTGGGTCAATTCCAACTTAATTGGAATTAAATGTTCATTAAAATTTTATTTTAAGTTTTTTTAACATGTTACAATTTGTAAGAGTTTAAGAAAGGAATAAGGGTCGAAGCTGGGATAAGATAGGATTTCAATTTATTTTTGGAGAGTAAAGTGTCCAATGCCATTAAGCTACATAGATTCGACAAATTTAATTTTGATTTTGATTTTTTTTGTTGCAAAACGAGGCAAACATTAGCCGAAAAATCCAACATGATTCAGCACCACTAACCTATTGTAGCAAATTCCCCTTCTGTCATGATCTAACCACTCAATCTCTTTGGGGGGGGGGGGGGTCTTTCTGACCTGCAGTTTGAATCCTAACAAAGTAGTACCTTGAGTTTCATTCCATTAGCAAAAAACCAAAAACTTACTAACTGACTTGGCAAAGGGCAAATGCGTCTTGGGTGGGGGGGGGAGGGCGAAGGTCTTTCAATATATGGCATCCTAGAGTGGGTCTTTCAATATATGGCATCCTAGAGTGGTTGTGCTAGCATGAGAGGCCACACAATCAGCAGTAAAGTTAGCTTCTCTATAACTGTGATAAACTTCCACTAACCAATCTTATTGCAATAAAGTTTTTTGGGAAAAGTACAGATAAGTGTCCTATGGTTTGAACCAAAATCACTTTCTGACCTTGGTTTGAACCCTAACAAAGTGGTACCCTGAGCTTCATTCCGTTAGCAAAAAATTGAAAACCTACTGACACCGTTAATGAAGTTGACGTGGCAAAGGGCAATGCGTCTTTGCACTTAAAGTCGTGTCTGATGTGTCAAAAAAAAAGGGAGGGAAAAGCAATGCTGTTTTTAGGCTTCAAAAGACATAACAACTTTTGACCTCCCTTTTTACTCATTTTTCACACATACTCTTATATATATATATAGAGAGAGAGAGGGACGGGAAAGAACCCAAATAGATTACAAATGAACCATCCTGTGATACCCAACACTAACTACATCATGTTGTAACCAATCTAACACCTGAGGAGGAGGGGTCAGAAAACGATGCCATCTTGGATTCAAAGAAAAAGCATATTTGACCATGCAGTCTTTAGAAAAAATAGCTTCACAGTAGATGTGTTATAATTTTACTGTCCAATCACGTTGTAAAATACTGCGAATGGTAACCACCAACTAAGAGTGTCTATGATGACTCAAAGCTTGATTCTGAATCAAATTTAGGTCGCAGGTACTATCAGATTCAAGCACCACTTTCCTATGCCCTATATCCATATTTTTATTAAATATTATTCAAGACTGCAGCAGCCTCTTCTTTGTTTTCATACATCTTCACCAAACTACACTCACCTATATTTAATAATGTCAAAATAAAGTCCCAGCAATTCATCTTCCTCGCCATCTTCACCACCTTCACCTTCACCATCACTCTCTTTAATTTTGTAATGTGACTCTTTATTAAAGCCACACCATCATCAGCAATTCATCACAAAGAATAATGCAACAAAGAAGAGCAAAAACTAATAATTGATGCACCAGAACTAGCTGTTCAACTGATCGACTTGGAGTGAGCTATTCTGACTTTCTGCCATTTTCTTCAACCAAATGATCAACTCCATTTTCTTCCTCAGTTTCCAGCATTTGAATCTACCATTTTGGAGCTACGTAAAGGTAGGAGAACCCAATGGGTTATTGCCTTCTTTGCCTCTTTTTTTCTCTTCTTCGGCCAGTGCTGCAATATTAGAGCCTAAAATCCCTAATTCACCCAAATTAATCTAAACATAACAAATTATACTCGGCAATTGAAATCTTTAAATCCCTAAAATCCTAACTCACCCAAACAAACATAACACACTTGAAGGTTAAACAGAACCCAATTCACAAGTTGCTTATCCTTTTGGAACTGTTTGCATCCCTCTAAGCCAATAAATAGAACCTAATTCCTTTATTGAATTTTAATGACCAAAATGCCATCTTTCTATCACTATTACCTACAATATCGATGATCTGAAACAATGGTAATTATTGCAGCTCATTACCTTTAAATCTTTTCTTGTCACTTAGTCCCTAAAAATTGCTGGATAATATTTTTTGCCAATTGAAGAGACCTACTATAGAGGCTATACACTACATGTGAAAAAAGATATGGCTTCTCATTTGAAGGAAATATGGCAATTGATGACTCGTCATTTGTGTTGTCACTGTGACTAATGTTTTGAACTTTGAAGGGTCTCTCCGATGCAATTGAAATTATAAAACTTGGCTAAATTCAACATTACTATATTCAATCTTCTGCCCCTGTAATAAGTAATTACATGATTAAAATCGCTCATCTCTAATTTCATGCAAAAACATAAACTAAAATGAAGTATAGAGCTTTACATTACTGCAGGCAGGAACAATTCACAACCTGCCATCATCCGCCGAAAAAAAAGGTGTCGTAGACGGCGGAGACATTAAGAAGCGGTACCAGACATTAGAAGAACAACTATGATTAATCCAAGAGAAATTAATATCATAAAAAGTAATCCCAAGATTACTAAATTCATTGACGTTGATGAGCAGCGCAGAGGAGATAGAGAGGGGAATTCGGAGGTCAGAGGAGGGAAGGGGGCAGAGCTGAAGGAGATGGAATTCGGCGGAGGAGCAGATGGGATAATAGTATAATAGAGTGGGAGAGCAAGCAAATTAGGGATTTGTCCTTGTCTGCCACATTGAAAAAACTTATGTGATAAAATGATAATACCCTTCGCCATGTCAGCAAATTTAACGGTGTTAGCTAATTTTTCATTAATTGATAACGAAATGAAGCTCAGTGTAACACTTTGTTAGGGTTCAAACCATAGGTCAAAAAGTGATTATGGTTCAAACCATAAGGTACTTATCTATACTTTTCCCAAGTTTTTAATGGTTTGACTAATAGTTGCAAAAGGATTGACTCTGTTGTTTTCCTTGGAAAGAAGTTGTGTAACACATTTAATGTCCGTTCTAAAATCACTAAGCCATATCCCAAGCCAACGATAAACCCGCATAAACGGGACTATAATTCAGTAAGAGTTATTGAAGCTATACCAATGTTCATTAAGAAAGCTTCAAACCACCTTCTACAGTCGTCTCTAATTAAACCATTAGCTATAACAATCTTAGAGGATCAATTTACAGCCCCATTAGTATTCAACTTAATCCAAGGATCAACTAGTGATTTCGACCCAGCTAATTGTTGAACTTTTATATTTTTAGAAGCTAAGAATTCATCAACACATTTATAGTTATTTCTTATTTCCTCAACTTAATTCTTAACATTTGCTACTTTGTTTGGAGGCTCAGAAGTTTGTTGAAACACAAAATAATTCCTCTAACGCTAGGCGTCATATAGTAACTCCAAAGAGACAAGCCTAATTTAGTTCACCATTAGAAATTTGGTTACAATGAAGATTCACTTTCATCTATACTCCAAGATTTTAACTAATTTCATATGTTGGGAGAATCTAAACCCAAATAGCTTTAACAACAAGACATTCTCTACACATGTATCACTATTTCTTCATCATACTGACAGATGGGACATTTTAGCGAATAACTCAAATGCCTTTAAACCTTTTCTACATTTATTAGTAGCCTTTCCTGAGCTGCCAACCATAGGAAGGTTTTAATCCTTTGGGGCCCTGCCATTGCCAAATGCATTTCCATAGTTGTCTCGTATTCTTGGTTTGGAAAGTCGGATATGGCATTGTATGCCAACTGGGTTAAGAAATCTCCTAAAGACGTTAGGCCCCAATAAACTTTATCCTCTCCATCTTTATTATTAGGTGGTTTCATTATTACAATTTAGAGAATTATGGAGTGTGGTAACAAATTAGCAAACATATCCCACCTCCATTAGCAATTTTAATCTATGAAGCAATTCATAATAAGCTATATTTATTGTAATGTTACTTCAAATATAGCTACGTCAAGTAAAAGGTTTCCAAGATCCAGTAGTCTACCCAAAATCTTACCTTCATGCTATTGCTAATCGACCATTGAGCCCCTTTTAACACATAGGGCTAAATTTCGCTCACAACTTTTTAAAATATAAAAATATTATTTTGATGTAAAGACAAGAGGATATTTTCCATATCAACTTTATATTTGGATCGCACCACTTGCACCCATAACTCATTACTCTGAACTAACAACCCCCAACCTATTTTCATCAATAATGCATAATTCATTTCTTTAGTTTATTTAGTCTAACTCCACTTAGCAATTTTGGTCAACACATGTGATTCTAAAAGACAAGACTAGGTCTTTAGTGTGCTTCCTCTTAGTCCCAAATAAACTGACAACATAATTGCTTAATTTTATCACAAAGAAAGGCTAGCAGTTTAGTGGTTTGCATGGCAAAAAAGGGAACTGCTTCAATAATAAACTAAGTAAGTGTTAATCTTCTAGCTAAGGAAATGGATGTCCCACTCCACCTAGATAATCTTCTCTGCACTTTTTCTAGAATTTCCTTATATATTCTCTTAGTTATTCTTGAGTGAAGTAAAGGCATCCCTAAGTACTTGCCCATATTATTAGTTCTCACAAAGCCTAAACAAGTTGTAAGCATATTGGCTGTACTTTCATTAACATTGCAGGAGAAAAACATTTAAAATTTACTTTGGCTTAAAGTTTGCCTTGGGCTTTAATAAAAAGATTCTAGCACCTTTTTTATTAATATAATTTATTGCACTATGGTCTCTGCAAAAGGAGAAGATCATTGGCAAAAAAAATAAATATGATAAAGGAGGCTCATCCTTGCTTAACTTAGTTGGTTTCCAATTTCCCAACTCCACTTCTTGTATGATATGTTGCACTAACCTTTCAATACATAATATAAAAATATATGGGGATAAAGGGTCCTCTTGCTGAATTCCCCTAAAGGTGACAAAGCTAATAGTTCTCTTACAATTCCAAAGAACTTCTATGGATGGAGATGAGATGCATGGCATAATCACATCAATAAAACTTCCTGGAAACCCAACATCCTCCAATGTATTTTAAGTTAAACTCATGTCGTAGCATGTCATAGACTTTCGTTAAATCAATCTTTAGCGTTATAAAATCTCGTATACACTTTCTACACCTTATTGAATGAACCACTTCTTATGTAAGCACTATATTGTATGTAATATGTCTTCCTGGAGAAAAACTTGTTATGTTAGACCAATCAAATTTGAAAGTAAAGGTTTGATTGTATTCATAATAAGCTTTGTAATTATTTTATAACTAACGTTCAAAGGCTAATTAGTTTATAGTCTTTTAAGGATTTTGAGCTCTCCTTCTTTGAAATTAAAACTACAAGTGTACGATTAAGTTGTAGTGGAAGCTAATGACCCTCCATTATACCTTTCACCAACTCAAAAACATCTTGGCCCACAATTTCCCATTGGGCTTAATAGAAACCTATATAGAGCTTGCCTATGCCAGGGGCCTTGAAATGTTCCATATTAAATATGGCTTAGTGAACTTCTAGTCTCAAAATTTCAACCTCAAGTAACGTTAAGTTCTCTTATTTGATAGTAGGGAATTTGTTCCTTTTTGGAAACCGCGATAACCTGTCACTTAGCTTAGAGTAGATATTCTTAAAAAAACTTATCGTATGCTCCTTCATGCTTCAATATTATCAATTAATTAACCTGAATAATCTTCTAAATATGCGATTCTATTTCTTTTCCTTTGTTGAACTATTTTCTTATGGAAATAAGATGTGTTGCAATCTTTACCTAACACCCAATCTATTATGAACTTTTATAGCCAATGGATTACTTTTTGTGAAAAAATAACTTCTAACTCCTTTATTTGGGAATCTAAATTAGTCAAGTTTTGCAACCTATGGACTTTTAAAGCGCTCTGGATTTGTCCTAACCACTTTAGCAATTGAAACTTGTGTTGAAAAAAACATTCTCAAAGCATTTTTTTATTCCACTTTTTGGCTTTTCCATAAAATATATAATAGCAAGGTTGAAGTCTCCTATTGAAATTATATTTTTGAAGCCCTCATATAGTAACCAAGCTGCCTAAAATCTAAAAGGTCTCACGGCTTGATTTCTACTTAAACCACCTTTAAATTAGATTTAATATCGGACGATGGTCCAATCGAATCTTGGGTAGAAGAACCACATAAGCCTCAAAAAAATTTTAGGACCATTCTTCATTACATATAGCCTTATCCAATTATTTAAATAACATACGTCTCAACCACATGAATTTGGGACTAACAAAACTAAGATCATACAACTTTGTTCTTTACATCTAGGATTAAAATAATTCGCATACACCCAATCCATTCTTTAGTCCACCCATTCTCTCTGAAACTTGTAGTATGGAATTAAAATCACCTAATATAACCTGAGGCTCCCTTGTAATAGCATGTACTTGATAAAGGTTATTCCATGAGTACTGCCTTACTATTGGGTTTATGCCAATATAAACCATTGTTATAAATGGCAATATGTATAAATTACCAATTATTCTCAATAATTTTAATCTTTAAAGTTGATTTCCACAGTAACTATATACCACCTACAAAACACATTGCCTATACTTTGTGAGAGAAAGGAAACTTGCTAGCTCTAATGAATTCCTCTACTCACTTAGCATTGATTCTTGGCTCCAATAATGCCACAAAATTAGGTTTATAACTTTTCACTAATAGGTCAAAAGCACATCTAAAGCTAGGGGATGTTGCCCCTTGATAGTTCTAATATATAATTGATAGAGTCATATAAATATAGCAGGATTTATACAATATAAAGATAAATCCCTATGACCTACTATGGTCTCAATCCTTATCATTTCATCATCCTCCCCATCAATTTCCTCTTCACTAGAGGCTACAGTTTCATCATCATCATTAGTGTCAGCATTGTTTTCCTTATCATTCATAACCTCACTAAAGGGGTTCGATGTTCTACCCTCAACCTCTATTGCATTAATGTCTAATGGGATTCTCGCCTTTATATTTTCATCTCCACTTCTTCCTAAACTCAGCTCTATTCTATTGATTAATATATATTTTTTTTATCTTTGAGTATTCTTTAGGGTTCTTTGCACTTAAAATCACTACAAAATGCATTCTAGGATCAAGGTTGAGTTTGGAACATATATTTTTGGAGAGATGGGGTACTCGAGTCATGTTAACATCTTTTTTTTGTTCGGTGTTGATTATGGGCTACTTGGGTCTATGTGGGGCTTATTATTTTTGTTATATGGACTATTGGTTGGGCTTTTATAGTTCTGGCCTTTTTCATATGGCTTGTTTTATTTAAATGATTCGTGGCATTCTCTGCTTGATCCTTAGCATTTTCCTTTCCTTTAATTTGTTAGTTAATATACATTACTTCACCTGGATTATTGTTATTATTTTCCTGTAAAATCTTAAACCTATATCTCATTCCTCAAATATTTTCTTGATTCTCGTTCTAACCACCGTAATTTGTTATATCATCATTCCTTCTTACATACCTTCCTTTCTAGAGGAGATCATCCAAGGACCAAAGCTAGGGTTTTCCATCTTCTCCCCTTGTCCCTCCGCTATCGTATCATCCTTGACCACCTCTATATTCGCTGTCATTATCGTTAGAACATGGTTTCTATTTTGGCACATCCCACTTACATGGCCAACTTTACCAAAAATAAAACAAATTCTTACCAAGCATTCATACTCCACTTTTTGTAAATTTTTGTTTAGTAGAAATTATGAACATAATGGTATACCTAGGTTAAGTTCAACTGCTAAGTGAGCAAATCTTCCTCGCACCACCTTCTATTCTAACTAATCTCCCTACCATCTAGCCAATGAAATAAAGAACTCTCTTATGGTAGTAAAGCAATGGCATTCCTAGAAGATGGACCCATGCTATAATCTTTTTTATTTCATCATCTATACTGTCAAATGATAGGGATTATGATTGCACTACTAGGTAGTGTCCTATCACTATCCATAGGATATTGAAGATGGCATGCTTCACATCCTTCTCATTCTTAAATTTCATAATAAGTTGATTATTGTAAAGCCCTTTATAGTACTCCAAATCGTTTTAAGTTTTGACACTGACATTTTGTAACTAATAGGTTGACCAAGTAACTTAACTTCTACAACATTTTAGCCAAGGCTTTACCAAAGCTTCATGCATTTTTTAGGAAAAGGTAATGAACATGATTTATCGATCTTGTGAAATCACCATATCTTCTGCTTTGATCTCCAATCCATCGTCATTTCTTACCAAATATTCTTTTAGTTCTGTAGTATATTGCATTATTTTCTCTTTAAATGAAACAAACCTTATTCCGTTATTATCGTCTTGATAATCATGAAAACGAGCCCTCTCCATCGATCGGTGATCCTCCACTGATGATGGTGGATTTTTCTTATGTTCCATTCATAGATATGACCAACACTTTTTGCTCTCTAAAGGATTTCCTTTTTTATTTTCTTTTTTAATTTAATTCTCCATTTTCAAGTTAATTCAAATTGTATGCATATAACTTACTCTTACTATATTATACTTGCACTAAATAATTAAATTTTTAACATACACATATATATAGTCATATTTTATAATCAAATCTAAACATTTAGATGCTTTACGGTATATTTTCTTTATTCAACCCTTTGACATAATATTTGAGTATAAATAAGAATTTTTAAAAAAAATTAAATTTAATAATTTAAAAAATTAATTTTTAAATAAAAGGATAAAAGAGATAATGACAATATTCATGTGTTGGTCTATATATATATATATATATATATATAT
>CATIWM010088545.1:0-10812 GCA_949671775.1 Mallotus repandus | reverse complement strand
TTTACAAGTTCTTAATTATATTCTAAATTGTGATTCTCCCATATATTTGTTATAACCTTTGATTTGTATTTCTTGTAGTTAATTAGTATTTAGATTTTTATTACTTAATATTTAAGTTTTATTCTTGTTTGAATTATTATTCCTATTTTAATTTGGTTTGCCTATCCATCTAAGTATTTATCCTATTAATACAAAATTTACCAAATTCCCAGTGTTCGACACCCTACTCCTCTATACTAAGTCCTAGAGACTAGGGTAATACAATTTGACCCGCTTCAGTGTCCTCAATGACTTAAAGAAAAATAAAGTAAAGAACAATAAGAAGAACAACTTCCCTAAGCGTGTGGAGAGCACATGATGAACTGAAATGGGAGACACCTGGACATGGCCTCTGTAACCTGCCAAACTAAATGAATATAATTTTTTTTAACTCTTCTCCCCTATGCATGATGGTCCTAAAAAATAAAAACTAAAAGTAAGAGAAATATAAGAAAAAATAAAAATGAAAAGAAAAAAAAAGTTGCTAGAATAAAATAAAACTTAATGGGTTGCCTCCCATTAAGCGCTTGTTTAGAGTCATTAGCTCGACTAAATTTCCATTTGATCATAAGGGAGGATTGATTAAAGAATAATCCTCCCCAACCTGAGCTCGCTTATTTGGCACTCAAAAAGAAGATGAAAATTTCTGAAAAGCCATATCTTTCACAACACTTTTAATTCAGTACTCTTTAATAACTTTCTCTAGAGGTCCCTTTTTCTTCTTAACTTTCTTGGTTGCTTTCACATCCTTGGTATCATGAATGAAGTGGGTTTTAAGTGGCTCTTTAGACACTTGAGGAAGACTATCTTTAGCACAAACCTCAACTATATCCAACCAAAAATAAGAAGTCATTGATGAAGATTGCTGTGCCATTTTGAATACATCAAACTTAACCTTCTCTTCCCCAACTTGAAGTGTTGTTTTTCCTCTCTTGACATCAATTATTGCTCCAGTTGAAGCTAGGAAAGGTCATCCCAAGATTATGGGGATTTAGGAATCTTCTTCCATCTCTAAGATCACTGTGTCACAAGGCACATAAAATTCTCCAACTTTATTTAGCACATCTTCCAAAATTCCTTCAGGGTAGACTATGGATCTGTCAGCTAGTTGCAAGGAAATATTTATAGGCTTGGGCTCACCTATATTTAATTTCTTGCACAAAGAGAAAGACATAATGGTTACACTAGCGCTAAGATCACAAAGAGCTTTACTTAACAGCACGGGGTATAGTGATACTCCCTAAATCTTTAAGCTTTGGAGGGAGCTTGTTTCTAATAACAACACTGCATTCTTCATTCTTTGGTATAGTCTCATAACCATCCCACTTCCTTTTATTAGATATGATATCTTTGAGGCATTTAGCATATTTTGGCATTTGAGTTATGGCCTCCAAGAAAGGAATGGTGATGTCCAACTACTTGAATACCTTTAAGACCTTCTAAAATTATTTGTTAAGTGCTCCATTATTCATCCTTTAAGGGAAAGGTAAACAAGGTGTTTTAATTTGCTTAGGCTCTTTCTCATCACCTTTTAGCTTTTCTTCTTTTTTTATGAAGTTGCTCAGACTCAGCTTTTTGTTCCTCATCCTTGTGCTTAATCTCAGGCAATTGCTTCCCATTCCTAAAAGTTATTGCATTCACATGCTCTTTTGGGTTCTCTGGTTGACTAAGGAATTTACCCATTTGTCTAGAGTGAGAGATACTAGCTTGTGAGGCAATTTGATTTTCTAACATTTTAGTGTAGGTTGCCAATTGATATAATCTTAAGCTTATCTGCTTGAAAGCTTCATCATGCTTCTGTTCTGTGACTGTATAAAATTCTCCATCATTATCTCTAGATTAGATTTTGCCTCAAGTTGAGAGTTTATGTTCTTTTAATGAAATCATGGTGAAGGTGGAGCTTTGTATCTCAGCTATGAACTTGAGGCTTAGTTTCCACCTTGGTTTAACCATAAGAAGTTCGAGTGATTTCTCCATCCAAGGTTATATGTGCTGGAGTATGGGTTCCCTTGAGGCCTGCCATTAAAATCATTTAAAGCATTTAATTGCTCAATGAAATAACCTTAAGAGAAAATGTTACCTTATTGACATTCTGTGGTAGAATGTCCTCCTCAACACACTTCACATGAGAGTACTTGGGATGGGAATCCAGCAAAATTTACCTTCTCCAACTTCTTGGTAAGGGAATCTAATTTGGCATTCACCATGCTTAGACTATCAATTTCATACACTCCTGCTACTTTCCTTGGTTGATTTCTCTCTTCATGCCCCTAATAATTATTTAACATCGTCTTCTCTAAGAGTGCATAGGCATCATCTGGCATTTTTCTTATGAAGGAGCCTTGAGCAGTAGCATCAATGGTGATTTATAAGGATTCAAACAATCCTTAGTAGAAGATCTATATGAGTAGCCACTCTAGAATGCCATAGTATGGGTAATGTCTTTGCAAGTCTTTAAATCTCTCCCAAGCATTATAGAGAGATTCCTTAGGCTGTTGCTTAAATCCAGCAAGGTCTTAGCAATATTTGGTAGTCTTTCCAGGTGGATAATACTTAGTAAGAAAAGCCTTAGAAAGTGTATCCCATGAGGTGAAGGAATTTGGCGCCAATGATCCCAACCACAACTTCATCTTTTCCCACAATGAGAATGGAAATAGTTTGAGGCGAATAACATATGTGCTCACTCCATTGATCATAAAAGTGTCACAAATGTCAAGGAAAGAAGCTAGATGAGCATTGGGATCTTCTGATGGTAGTCCACCAAATTGATATTATGAAACCATCTGGATGTATGTAGGTTCGATCTCAAAGTTATTAGCTTCGAGGGTTGGCTTCACAATACAATTTTGGCTTCCTATGAGACTAGGAACACCATATTCTTCTAAAGCCCTTTCTTGAGCTCCTTGTTCAGCCATTCTTCTATCTTTTTCTCTTTTCTCTTTGTGATTCTTTTTCCAAGTCTTTTCGATCTCTAGATTTACTTTCTCTAGTTTAAGACGTTTTGAACTTGTTTGCATAAACAAGAGTCAAGCACCTAGCAAAAATAAAAAGTGTGCTAATATCAGTATTGTTGATCTCCCCAGCAATTGCAACAAAAACTTGTTAGGCAATTTTCACAAGTGCATGGTTCGTAACAAGTAGTAAAGTTCAAGTATTGAGTATCATTCCCATGAGGAGATTGATACCAAGTACCAACCTTAATTTTACCTCCACAAGCAAACAAAATAGATTAATTAAAATAGAAAAATATATAAACTGACAAAGATATATTGTAAATCTAAAATATTCTTTTAAAATTCAATAATCAAAATATAGAGCCTAGATTCGCTTCACTAGACACTTACTCGAATTACAGGATTTAATCTTAATTCAACTTGTTAATACAGTCAAGGGTAAATTACTCAAATTACTTAAAGTCTCTTTCAAGATCATTCAAGCATGCCAAAACTAATTACTAACTATTTTCATGGTCAAGTTCATTAATTAAGACTCATTAAGTTCCTTAGCAATTTAATACTCCTCGAAGGATTCGTCTACTTTCCTGATCGAGGTTCCTAAGTTTTATGAGTCTATGAGCTGATAAATTATGCAAATTTCATTGTCTCTAATCTATCCATAAACATGCAAACAATCGGGCCCTTAATTGAATACAAGAAAATAAGCACAACTCATCAAATTGACTAAATATTAACTTATTGAATAAAAACATAAAAATCCAAACATGCGGTAGTCTAGCTACACGAATACAAACCCTATATAAATTAGTTACACAAGATAGAAACAATCAAAATCAAAGATAATCTAAGCATAAGAATAATTCTATTGAACGTGGTTGACTTGGATCTCTGCTTCTTCTCTGCTAAAAAATCTCTCTGATTGATGAATTGAATGAATGATGATTTATTGATGGATTCCTTGAATTAGGCTTAGCCTCTCTTCCTTTTATAGTCGTCTCTTGCCCCCAGAACTTCCAATTCAAAAATATTCTCATTTTGTAATCTTCCAATTTTGAAATCTTCTATTTTCGTAATCCTGAATGAAAGAGGAAGATTTTTTATGGGCACACACCCTAGTGCATGGCCATGCATAAGAGTGTGCATTAGGGCGTGTTCGTGAATTTTGTATGCATGGCCTAGCATATAGCCATGAACGCGGGTGTGTACTATTCCATATTTGTGCACGACCTAGTACGTGGCCATGCACGCGGGTCTGCATAACTTCTTCATCGATCTTGGCTTTAATCATGTCAGTGCACACCTTCTTGCACTGGCGTGTAGAGAAATGTGCAGAATTCTTGATGAGCACATAGGTGTGCGCTAGCTTGTGTACACGATTATGCAGAGAGACTTTCCTGACACGGTTATAGACATGGGTGTACACTAGCTTCAGTTCAAAAAACTATAATAAATAATTTAATTAGATACTATTATGCACTTAATTATTAATTAATCATGTAAATATGAAAATGTATGCAATTCAATAATATTATGCTAAATGTAAGTAAAATCAGCTAACAATTAAATAAACTTATAAAATATATTATAAAACTAGTAAAAATGCTCTAGAATTATATATATAAATGACACATAACACTAAATAAGGCTAAAAAAATGTTTTCTTTGGTGTATACGATGTGACTTGGTTTTTGAAATCTTAAGGCATGTAGAGTTTTGTTCGTGCTTTTAGTGGTTTACCTTTATTGGTGAGTGGTGTGTACCAGGAATTTCAAGTCAACCCATCTACGACTGTCTCACTTTGATGTGGTTCTCACCGTTCCTTTAAGATTTATCTAGCATCCCTTTGCCAAAGATGTTTCTGGTTACCGAGTGAAGAGCAAGCGTTCCATATGATCGGAAGGAAATTCACCAAATGAGGTCACCAAGAACTGCGGTGCATGAGGCAACCCTTGATATCATGTCATTCCATTTGGAGGTAAATTCTTGATCACACTTCCTTCTCTTCTCAAGCATTCCTCACCTTCTGTCACTCAATGCAAATGTTGTCAAAGGGTTCCTTGAATACTCTTACTCAAAATTTGATCATTAGAGTAGGTTGAGTGTGATCATTAAAGTAGGTTGAGTGTGATCTTTATTATTTATTATTTCTTTCCCTTTTTTTCCTTTTTTTTTAATTTCTCCCTTCCTTTTCTCCTTTCTTTCTTTCTCTTTTCTTTCTCTCTTTTTCTTTCCCTTTTTGCATTTAGACGTCTTCCGAGTCTAACATGACAATCATAAGTTACCCGATCATCTCGATTCCCTGTGACTCTTTGTTTGGTGGATTTTCTATCTTTCATGAGGTTGTCAAGCATTAGATTGATTAGAAGTGAAATTCCTAGCTTGGAGCTATTGATCAAAGTCATGAAATTTTAAAAATCTTGTTAAAGGGAGATAGTCGCTATCAAGGTTAACTGGTTCGTCCCTATGATGTGCCTCTCTCTAGTGTAGTATACCTCTGAGAGCACTAACAAATGATGCTTGGAATGCAAATGCATGTATGAATGCATGAATGTGTGGGTGTGTGCTAAAAGTTTAAAGCAGGGTGGTACAGAAGACTCCCTAAATTTTTGTGCCTTTTTAGGGGCATTTCTGACCTTCACTGCTAGTTCTTAGCTTTTGATTGTGTCTCGGGTCAAGTTTTGGGCCTTTATTGTGCTATTGGGACCTTCTGGAAGCTCCAGCATATGAAAATATACATTTTGGGGGCTCCGATGGGTCTCGGGCAGTGTCGCGGGTGTGACCCACGCATGTGGGTTAGGTGACCCACGAGTATAGGTCAATGACCCATGCACGTTAGGTGACCTACGAGTATAAATACTCTCGGTCTTGAGATTGGTTTGGAGGATCTCAATGAGGGAGGCAATCAGGCGGTCAAGCTGCGAGTGGTGCAACACGTCAGAAGCCAGTGCCTACCCAACGCACCAAGTATGGTGTGATGAGGGGACACGAGATTCCACTTGTTTCGAATCTGAGAGAGCATGTCTGGGTGCTTCATCGTCAGCAGGTTAGTACCCCAAACTTGGGGTTTTTTTTTTTGCTACTTCCTTTAATATTGTATCTTTCCTTGCTAGGATTAGCTACTTCGTGCATTCAATGACCTTTGGAGATGTACTTGCTAGGGTTTTGCCCTCCTTAGACTGCATGTTACATAAATAGAGAAAAAAGATGCAAAAATGAATGAATGCAAACACTCTCGGATCCAACTGAACTTCGTTCTCCTTCTACATATCTTATTCACAAACTCCAAATCACCACAAAAATCATAACTTTATCACAAATAATAAATACTTACTATAAAATGAATAAAAATGCAAGAATGGTGAAAAATACTAGAAATGATAGAAATAAGATGATAAAAATGATAAAAATGATGTTTTTAATTAGAAAATGATTGAGAGATCCTCAGAGGGACCGGGTGATTACCCTTGATAGGTGCTTTGACTAGGAAGTGGCTCGGTTTGGATTTAATGGTCTAAATCCTAAGACAAAATAAAAAAAAAATTTGAGTTTTAATGTGGGTTTAGTGAATATGTGTCACCAAATGCTTGTAAAGAGAGAAGAAGGGAGTGAAAGTGCTCTAAAATAGATAGGTTTTCTCGCACTAAATGTCTTCCTCGGGAAATGTGCCCCTTCTCCTCCCAAATAAAGAGAAAAACATTTTTTTATATGTAGGCCAAGCTGACCCACGAGATTGGGTCAATGACCCAAGCGCATGAGTCATTTGACCTATATAAGGGTAAATGGGACATTTTGACCCACGGACTAAGTTAAATGACCTACACTCATGAGTCATTAACCGAAGCTCATGGATTGACCCATCCCCATGGTCTTTTCCCATACTTTTGGTTACTTTTTAGCCCAAATTGGCTCTCTTTTGGGCTTTGGTGTACTTTTAGTATCTTTTAGGTTTCTTGGTTGCTTTTGGGTTTCTTTCAGGTTTCTTCTCTATCTAAGGAAGCTAGAGAAAACTTCGGAAGGACTTTTTAGTTGTCCAAGTGACATAAATCCCTCATCATCGGATTTTTAGGAGACTGTCAAAATTTGGGTGTCAATAACCCTCTTTTCATTGCACTTCATTGAGATAGTTCTCTACAAGCATAACAACTTAGGCATGGGAAATGTAAAAGACATAACTATAATGTTGCTACCTTTACTGTCGACATTCTTTTTTTGATTCGAAGCATAGATTTGCCATTAGTTTCTGCTAACTTATAGGTGGATAGCTTCGATTCATGCGCCTCTCCTACCGGTGCTAGCCTATACTCTCCTACCTTCTGTTGTATAGTCTTTGTGAAGAGAGATTCCACCATTTCTTTTAGAGCTATCATGCATGCTTCTCTAGAGGTCTTCTAGTTTCCTCTTGAGCAGAGTTCTCCTTTTATCCCCCTCTTCTTTTTGAGGTCCATACTCATACTCCTAGTCGTATGCCACCTCCTCATTCTCTCACCTTTTGGGAAGGGGGGCTTAAGGTTTTCGCCTGTCTAGTTGGTTACCATTTACTATTGTTGACTCTTCAAGCCGTATGTACTGGGAGGCTCTAGCCATCAACTCAAGGAATGTTGACGGTGGGAGTAAGGTCAAAGAGTTGTACAAGGGTTTACAAGTGGTTCCTATAGCTAGGGCTTTTATAGCAATTAGTATTTCCAGAGCGTCTACCTAAACTGCCTCCTTATTAAACCTTTCCACAATGTCCCTCAAGGACTCCATTTCACTCTGCAATAACTTTTAGAGATCTACTGAAACTCTCTTGAAGTGAATGCACGTGACGAATAGAGCTGTGAAGGCCTAGGATAATTGAGCGAAGTTAGAGTTGGATCCGATGTCCAAACCTTGATACCACTCTTATGCTATGCCTTTCAGGGTGGTAGAAAACACCTTATAAAGAACTGAATCTCTAGTGGAATGTAAGTGGATGGTGGTCCTATAGGTATTGACATGGCAAACCGAATTCATCAATCCATCGTAGGAGATCAAAGGTGGCATCTTGAACTTGTCTGGGAAAGGATCGTTGATAATTGTGTCAAAAAGCGGAGAGGTGTCCTTGATGTTAAACCTCCTCCAGTCTTCATCCGGCTTCATACTTGTCACCACCTTTTGGATCGATTGTAGGAGTTGTTCTTGGTCTACGTGTGTTCTGATATTACCAGTGAACCTCATGGAATCTTCCCCATCCATTAACATCTTCTCCTTGCCCTTGGTTTTTCGAGCACCTCGGGCTTTGATTTCTACCTTGTCTCGCATCTTTTTTGGTGGGATTCCCTTTCCACCCTCTCCTTCAAGTGGTGTGACCTTGCCTGTATCTTCCTCCACTATCATTCTCAATGTCTCCTTCCTCAGGGGTTTATGAATTGTAATATTCTCTGTCAAGTTCTTAACTGCCTCCATTTGCTCCCGGAGTACAGCCACTATAGTAGTTATCTCCATAGTGAGTACTTGATTGGTGTTAGTGGTAGTGAGTGGAGTTTTCTTGGTATGTGAGGATATTCTGGTGATGTTTGTGTCAGGTGAGGGGTCATTTTCTAACAAAGCCAATAGGTTACTCGAAGTTTGATATGGTGTGCCGAGAGGTTAAGGTTCGACAATTGTGGCTCATGGTATTTTTTGGCCTGAAGTCTCTCTATTTTTCTCTATTGTTGCTGTCATATTTCCATGCTCATCGCACTAATGATATTTCCAGTACGTTTCCAGGTTGTGTGAGTGCCTGCAAAATAGAAGCCGGTGAGGGAGTTCGCCGGGCGGGGTCCCAGCGAGCTCACTCTGACAGTTAAGTCAAGAAGGAGAAGATGGAGAGAGTAATGAAAATACTATAGTTTTTGTAGGGTTTATGGTTACTTACCCTTGCTTCTGCTAATGGGTGTATATATACTAGCTTACCGGTTCCAAGTGTCACTTGGAGAGTAGAGGCGGGTACTGTTCATATGGCTGCCTCTCCTCCTTTGGCCATGCACATCTCTAGAAATCAGGTTCGGGTGAGTTGTCCAGGTTCGGGAACACACCAGGGTGAAGTCCCTTTATCACGCGGAGACCTGCCATGTTCCTGATGTTGGCAAGGTGTAGGTATTTTGGGCATTGCCATGGGATCTTCAAGTAGATGTGCAGGGGTGATTTGCTTATGAAAAATGGAAAATATTTTCCAAAACTAAATAGCCCTAAAATACCTCTTTTTCTAAAATAAATTTTAATGGGTTTTTTTTGGGGAGTTGTGCTTAGTGATGGAGAAGAACCAATTGGAACTACTGTGATTAGCGATGAGGAGAAGTTGAACGCAGGCGGGGAACTCTTAGGTAAGGCGGCTGACGTGTAGGCCGGTGAAGCCACGAGATGTTATGTGCACCGAGGCTGGTTCACGTGATGAAGAAATGTTGGACAGAGTTGGTTGGTAGGATGGTGATGGTGAGAAAAAACTGAGAAAAAGCTTGTGAATCTTGGGAAAATTAAAATTTGAGGTTTTGGTGTTTTGGGTATCGTGATTAACCAGAGAAATTGGAAAAATTAAAGTTGGTATCCTAAATTTTGGGAAATCAAGTGTTTGGGTATTTGGAAATTGAAAAGAGAAAATAAGAAATAGAGAAGAAGAAAAAAAGGGGAAGAAAAGATTTGGAAAAAATTAAAATTGGGAATTTTTGAGTCATGGGTGTTTTGAAATTTTGAAGAAATTAAGGTGGATGTGGTAGATTTTGAGCAATTAATTGAATAGGTGTTTGAAAATTGAAAAGAGTTGGAGAAGAAAAATGAAGGTGGAAAAATATTTGGTAAGAGAAAAAAAAAAGAAGAGTTGTAGAGATTTCTTTTTTTTCCTCCTCTTTACCTTAAATTCTTGAAATCTTCAAAAATTGAGAGAGATTAATATGGGTCTTGTGGTTTTTGAAGTAATTAAATAATGGGTAAAGTCAATTTAGTGAAGAATTGAGATTTAAAAGAGAAATTTATGGGCAATTTGAAAAGAGCTTGAAGAAGTGTAGAGAATGGTTATTTTGAGGAAGAAAATGATATGTGTAGAGAAATTGAATTGGGTGTTGTGATTTTTTTTTTTTGAAAGATAAGGCCATGGGTAAAACAGATTTGTGAATGAATCAAAATTGAAAGAAGAATTTTGGTGGCAATTTGAAAGAGAAAGAGAGGGAATTTTGGTGTTGAGATTTTCTTTTTATAATTCAAAAAAAAAAAAAAAAGGAGAGATGGAAATAAGGAAGCCTTGCTTTGGTAATATATCCATATAATTAGTTTGGATTTGACCCAAATTAATTATATGTGAGGGACATTGTCTGTACAAATAATAAAAGAGTTAATTACATATATGGGCCAAGTCAACACCCACCTTACCATTCATGGCCATGCTCTGTTTTTTCTTTCAGTTTTGTTTTTCATCTTTTCACTTTTGTACCAATATTGGCTCCGTGTTTTCATCTTTCAAAATCGGCATTTTCCGTCATTTTTTTTCTTTAATTTTTTTACCTATTTATTATTTTTGAAGGCATCTTTAATTTAAGTTGATTGTATGTATTTATTTAATTTGTATATTTTAAATAATTTAATTTTATATTCTAAATAATAATTTTTTTAATTTAAAAAGTTACTATTATTTAGAATATAAAAATTAAGTTAATTAAACTAAAAATTACCCATAGTCTTCAATAATTATTTTTTTCATAATTATTTAGAATTTAGAAATTACACTAATTAAAGTAAAAATTACCCATAGTATTCACTAATTATTTTTTCAATAAAAATAACAAAACAATTATGAAATATATAAAATAAATTATTATTTTTATTA
>CATIWM010088526.1:0-28303 GCA_949671775.1 Mallotus repandus | reverse complement strand
ATTCTTCTTTGTTTTGTAGACCCATTTGACACCAATTGGCTTGTGTCCTTTTGAAAGAGCAGTGAGTTCCCATGTGTCATTCTTTTCAATGGCTTTGATTTTATCATCCATTGCATTTCTCCATTTTTCATCTTGCATAGCTTCTTAAAAGTTCACTAGTTTATAATCAATAAAAAGACAAAAAAGAGTGAGATTTTCAAGTCGATCAGTCACCTCATAGAGATCTTCAAGACTTCTTATGCGTTCTTCATTTCTTTCAGCCAGAAAAGATAGTGGTGAGTTTCCTTTATCACTTTGCATTGGTGAGGCAGGTGGTGTCACGTGCTCTTGCTGATGTTCACCTAGTTGCTCCACTGGTGTTTGTTCTGGTTCATTAAACTGAGGAAAGAAGTTGAATTCATCTATGGAAGAGTTGAAGTCTGTTTGAGGCATGCCGAGCGGAGTCTCGGTGAACCAACTCCAATGATCAAGTTAGGAAGAGCACTGGAGAGAGATGAGAGAAATGAAATAGTAAGTGGGTTAACTTAGGGTATACCTGTTATACCTCCTTTTATATATTGATTTTCTAGGGTTTTATATGGGTTCACTTTTGATTGCCTCTTAGAGCTCTTCCATTGCTTAGAGACTAGTACTGTTCACGTGGGCATGTCCCTCGGATGGGGTCTAGTACTGTTCACGTGGGTTTGTTCCCTTTTGTATTTCTAGCTTGGCCTCCAAGCATGCTCTGCATTCGTCATCCGAGTGAACTTTGTCAAATGTGCAGGAGAATCATCAGGTTGGCAAGTGGCACAGTCAGATCTGCAGGCGTACAGATTGTTAGATGACGGGTAGCTTTAACAAGTCAGATTGTCCTCACTCTTTTGTGTTACTAGGTCAGTTCATCTTACTCGATTGGCTCGTCTTCTAGGCCAAACTAATGTGTTTGGGTCTATATTGACTTTTGGCTTGGAATATTGATTTGGGCCCTAGTTTTAGGGTTCCCCCGCAGTCATTGATTATTTATGTTCAACATGTAATACGTATTTCAATCCACCATTTGTTCGTTGGTGTGTTGTTTCACGAATCTCTCGGTGTACTGACTTTTATTACAAATAGGTAGGATGCTCGAATCTTAAACATGTTTTGGTTCACTCTTATAGATGATTCATCACTTTAGGGTGATTCATTACACTTATAGATAGTCGTCGTGCTCTAGTTAAATTTGCTTTAACATTTTCTGGAGTTAGCCCGACTCCAGTTAAATTTGCTTTAACATTTTCTGGAGGCATATTGAGGGGATTCAAGTTACCATCTTGATATGTCCCTTAAGGAAGTATAAAGTGTAGACAAAAGAAAGACATAGTAATCCATCTTTGTAGATGATCCATCGTATTGAGGGGAAAAAGGTAGTGTTGTTTCATCCTTACAAGCGATTAATCATGCTAGGTGAGATTGGAGATCATGTTCATCCCTATAGGCTATTCATCGAGTTGAGGGTAATAGAGTAAACCGATCCATCCCTGTAGGCGATTAATCGCGCTGAGGGGAAATAAAGATTGATTCATCCTTGCGGGTCGAGTTGAGGGTAATAGAGTAAAATTGACAAAGATTGATTCATCCTTGCAGGCAATTCATCCCGCTAAAGCGAAATAGAGATTATGATTCATCCCTGCAAGGAATTCATCGTACTGAGGAAAATTAGAGATTGATTTATCCATACGAGTGATTTATCATGCTAAAAGGAAATAGAGATTATGATTCATCCCTGCGAACAATTTGTCGAGCAGAGGGGAAATAATCTCTATTTCTCCTCAGGCGATTCGTCGCGCTGAGGAGAAATAGAGATTATAATTCGTCCCTACGGGTGATTCGTCGTACTGAGGGAAAATAAAGATTTTAATTCATCCCAGCAGGTGATTCATCTAGCTGAAGGGAAATAAAGATTATGATTCGTCCCTACAGATGATTTGTCACGTTGAGAGAAAATAGAGATTATGATTCGTCCCTACGGACGATTCATCACACTGAGGGGAAATAGAGATTATGATTCATCCCTGTAGGCAATTTGTCGCACTGAAGGAAAATAGAGATTGTAAATATTAATAACGAATAGTCATGTTAGGTAATCCACATTTTTAATCAATAACTCCTCTTCGGCATTTTGTTACGCTAAGGGGCTTATCATAATTGGTCGCTCCTTTTGAGCGTTTCGTCGCTTTAAGGGGCTTGTCATAATTAGTAGCTTCTCTTAGGTTTTTTGTCATGCTAATGGGCTAATTGAGAGTTTCCTTAGGATGGTTTTGACGTACCAAGGTCCTATAAGGAGGTTCCTCTCGGGTGATTTCATCGTTTCAAACAGTATGCATAAGGGCTCCTCTCAAATGCTTCATTATTCCGAGGGGCCTATTATATTTTAGGAACTCCGCTTAGGTGATTTATTGTTTTGAAGGGTCCGTCATATTTAAAGACTTTTCTTGGGCCATTCATTGCTCTGAGGGGTCTGTCGTGTTTAAGGATGAGTGATTCGTTGCTCCAAGGGGTCTGTCATATTCGGGAATTATACAATAAATGACATTGCTCCTTCTTTTAATTGCCTCTCATCAATGTTGCTCATTACAAATTCGATAAAAAGGTGATTCAGTGTATCTTTGTAGGATATGACAACCAGAGAAAAGGGTGAAAGTGTTGTGATCCTACTTCTGGACAATGTTACACATCACGAAATGTGGTGTTTGATGAATCTTCCTCATGGTGGTCTTCATAGAAAGAAGCATTACCAGATTCTAAATAAGTGAAAGATCAACTTCAAGAGAAAATGGAGGAGCAAATTATTGAGGTATGAGTAAATTTTGATATTGGTGAAGATTTAGATGATGAAAATGATGGAGATTGTAGGGCGATAAGTCCTTGGAGAACTAGTGTTTGCCAGAGATTTGAAGAAGAGGTTGAACAAAGTCAAGAAGGTGTGACAAGTCCACTACCACAACTTAGAAAATCAACCATGATACGAAAGCTAAATCCCAAGTATGCTAACACTACTATAGCAGATGAGAGTCCAAAAGAACCGATGACTTATGAAGAAGCATTGCAAGACTCTAAGTGGGTAAAGGCAATAGAAGAAGAGATTACCGCATTAAAAGACAATTAAACTTTGGATTTGGTACCAAAGCTAAGAGATGTGATGCTTATTTCTTATAAATGGGTGTACAAGGTCAAAACTCATCCTGATGGATCGGTTGAGGGGTACGAAGCTTGATTGGTGGCTCGAGGGTTCTCTCAACAGTATGGACTAGACTATGATGAGACATTTAGTCCTTTGGCAAAGATAACAATCGTACGAGTTCTTCTATCACTTTTAGCCAGTAAAGACTGAAAATTATGGCAAATGGATGTGAAAATGCATTTCTACATAGAGAATTGGATAAAGAGATCTACATTAATCAACCAAGGGGGTTCGAGAGTGGAGTTCATCTTGAATTTTTCTACAAGTTGAAAAAGGCTCACTATGGCCTGAAGCAAGCACCGAGAGCATGGTACGGTAAAATTGCTGAATTTTTAATGCAATGTGGCTATGTTGTGGCACATGCAGATTATAGCTTATTTATGAAAGCTAGAGAATGGAATTGGCAATAGTGCTAGTATGTGTTGATGACTTGATCATCACAAAAGATTACGAGTTAGAAATTCGTCGAATAAAAGAAAATTTATCATTACATTTCCAGATGAAGGAGCTTAGAGAGCTAAAACATTTTCTTGGAATAGAGGTTGACTGTACAATAAAAGGATTGTTTCTCTATCGATAGAAATACGCAAGAGACCTACTAGAGAAATTTGGGATACTTGACTGCAAGCCTATCTCAACACTAATGGAAGCAAATGTCAAGCTTTGCGCACTTGAAGGCAAAGACCTGAAGGATGGGACGATGTATCAAAAACTTGTAAGGAGTCTCATCTATCTTACTTTGACTCAACCTGACATTTCTTTTACAGTTGGTATGGTAAGTCGGTACATGAAAAATCCAAAGAAGTCCTACTGGGAA
Organism: Mallotus repandus; assembly: GCA_949671775.1. NCBI lineage: Eukaryota > Viridiplantae > Streptophyta > Magnoliopsida > Malpighiales > Euphorbiaceae > Mallotus > Mallotus repandus. Next base: position 24,284 of record CATIWM010088526.1, on the reverse strand, counting down.
GTTGTTCGTTCAATTATGAGATTTATCAAAAGTACAATTGACTATAGTCTTTTGTATAAGAAAGGTGAAGATTGCATACTTATCGGGTACTACGATGCTGATTATGAGGGAGATCATGACACGCATCGGTCGACAACTAGATCTGCCTTCAAATTAGGTTCTGGAGTGATTTTCTAGTGCAGCAAAAGGTAACCAACAGTGTTTCTATTAACAACAGAAGCAGAGTATAGAGCAACAGCGATGGTAACTCAAAAAAACTCATGGTTAGTACAGTTGATGGAAGATCTACACCAACAAGTTGATTATGCAATACCACTTTCTTGTGATAATCAATTAGCTATATGTTTAATAGAAAATCCAGACTTGCATGCAAGAACTAAGCACGTAGAAGTGCATTATCACTTTATCAGAGAGAATATCCTTCAAGAAGAAGTTGAAATGAAATGTGTCAAGACAGATGAATAAATTGCAAATTTGCTTACCAAAGGACTGAGTGCTAACAAGTTTGAAAATTTTCATCACCAACTTAGGATGATTTGAAGAGTTAGAGCTGGTGTTGAGGGGGAGTTTGTCAAATTGAGAAACACACTTGGCATTATAAAACAAGTTTAAGGGGGAGTGTTGGATTATAAACTTATTTTAACCCAACAAGACTTTTGGCCCAAAAGCCAAATTTCTAGAACTCTTTTATTAGCTTACAACATCAAAAATAAATATTTGGTGAATAATGGCATTAGGTGGAGCTAGAATGTGAAGGAAGTTGCTTTGGTAATGTGTGGATGTAGTCGTTTTGGCTCTAGTATATATACCCCATAAGTCTTGTAATGTGAGCATCGGTAAAGAAAAAGAAAATTAAGAAGTAAAGCTTCATTAAAGAGTTTAATGAGAAAAAAAATTAAGGTATAAACCTTATGTAGTCTTGTGTGTTGTATTGAGAGTTGTAAGTGGAATCTCTTGTGAGGTGTAATATTTGAGTGTGTAATTTTTTTTTAAGTGGTCTTAATAATATTTTTATTATACACCCAAGAGTGTTGTATTCAACATTTAGTTTTTTATTTTTGAACTATTGGTAAAAAAATTTATAACGTCTACTACTTCCGAATTTATTTTCTAAATTATTTATTCTGTTGGCATAACTTGAAATTAATGCACACATAGCATTTGAGATGGCCAAGTATGTCTCTTTTTAATTTTGACAAAATGCGAATTGTACTAGAATTATAAAAAATTGATCAAACTATAACACTTTCGCCAAGTTCTAAATGTTATAAGAGATTTGAAACTGTTGCGATTTTTTTACACCAGCGGCCCTTAGTTTTATTAGCTAGATAAGCTTGCAGGATAATTACTAAATTTTGGCTGCAGATCATGCAAGAGCTAATGCACTGAGTTGGACACAAAGACTTCAAATTACAGTAAATGCAGCACAGGGTCCAATTCTCTGAAATAAATAATCTTCTCCAATTGTCATTCTCAATTTTTAAAATTGATTTCTGCTTAATTATATAGATGGGTTTGGTAAAATTGTAGGTTTAGAGCATCTACATAGTGGTTGCAGACCAACGATAATTCATAGAGACTTGAAAACTTCTAACATTTTATTGGGACAAAAGGCACAATCTTTAGCCTTTATTCTATATTCTTTATTCTTTAGACAAAAGAATAATGCTTTTATTCTTTAGAAAAACAAATAATGCCTTTATTCTTTATCTTGGAAAAATCTTTCTTCCAGTGCCCTTTTTCTCGACAAAAGGCACATTGATCTTTGCTCAGTCTGGACTTTGACTTCAATCTTCCTATCCTTCCTTTGTTCTAACTCTGTGAATGGCCTCTAACAACAAGAGCTTCTGGTTCTACACTTGTGTTTTCTTGCTTTTCTTTCTTTCTCAATTCATAACTATACAAGGCAGCAATTACTTCACTGAGAGACACATCAACCTTCCCATGAAGTAAAGTAGTTTCAAGACACTCAAACTCATCAGGAAGTGATTCCATCAACATCAGAGCCAGATCTTCTTCTTTAAAAGCCATGTCCATATTCAATAGATCAGTCACTAGCTGATTAAAGCTAGTAATGTGATCATTCATGGTGGTACCTGGAACATAGTTGAAGCGGAACAATCTCTTTTTCATGTAGAGTTTGTTCTTACCACTTTTCTTCAAAAATTTCTCTTCCAATACCTTCCACAATTTACTTGCAGAAGTTTCTTTAGAAAATGCATACTTTTGCTCTCTAGAAAGACATGATCGAATAGTACCTTATGTCAATCTATTGATCATCTTCCATTCTTTCTCCTCAACATCATCTGGTTTCTTTTCTTCAATAGCAATGTCTAGACCTTGCTGAAAAAGAGCATCTAGAACCTCACTTTGCCACATACCGAAATGGCTGATGCCATAAAAAATTTTCAATGCAAATCTAGCATTTGTCACAGCAGTTCTTCCCAAAATTGAAGATGAAGAAGTTGTTGACTTCGATGTCGATTCTTTTGTGTTGTCTGTCATTTCTGCTACAAATTTTATTTAATAGCTGTCAATGCGGAATGTCAATTAGCCCAAGAAAATTTTTTCTGATGTGGAAGATTAGCCTAAGCCGCAACCACATAGCATACTAAAATAAACCAAGAGCTATGATACCAATTGTTGTGGAATTCGGGTTAATTTTCACCAATAATAAATTCACCTTGAGAACTATTGTACAGGTGACTAGAGTGAAAACGATTGTACAAAAAATCACCCCAAGGTAGATTCCTAAGAAAGAGTGGTGGGGTCATAATGTCTCCTTAAAAATCACTCTTTAGATAGAATCTATCAAGACAAGTAATTTTAATAGCACAATAATTAACAATAACTATACCCGACAATAGCTATTAAATAGACATAAAAAAGAACACCAAAATTTAACGAAGTTTGGCCAATTATGCCTACGCCCTCGGATATTACCAAAATAATATTTCACTAAATGAAGAAATATTACAAAAGAGAGAAACAATACAAATAGTCTAAATATAAGAGAAGACTAATTTTTATGGGATGATTTAACTAAAGAGGAGGATGTGTCCTTTTATAGCCTTAGGACTCCTTCCACTTTCCCTAAACTTTCAATGTGAAATCCCTAAATTTTACAAAAAAACAACAAGATAATTTCATTTAACAATTATCAAAGCTTTCAGAAGACTAATGGTAGAGCGCCGTTCTCATGATAAATGAGGTGAAAGGTTCAAATTCTGAAAAAAATTTAGTATGCACCGATACAAGTTATCATCAATAGTAAATAGTAGTCCATACCATAGAACATGTAAGTACCGATATAAGTTATCATCAATAGTAATGCGTAGTCTGTACTATATAGCACATACGTAAATACGGATATTCAAAAGATAATGGAGGTTTCCATAAAGCCATCGAGGTCCTACAACTTATGTCGACAAATAAACAAAAATAACAGGATAATAATAGGGTATGTGAAGGGCGAAGGACACAGAACAATGCATGGCAGACATTTTCCCTACATCAAAATATGCTTGAATTAGTGGGGAATTTTTCTTCATATCACATCAAAGATAAACTTGGGAAGGATAAACTTGGGAAGGATATAGGGGAAGGCTATGCCCTTGATGTGAATTATAACGTTAGCAACCAAAATTCCTTTCATCATCAACAGAATTTTTTTAGACAGATCATGTGAAATTTATCCTTCCAAATCTGTCTCGTACGCTTATATATGTGGAAGCACTGTAAAAAATTAAATTAAATTAAAGAAATTCAAAGAGGATTCTTGTGCATGAATCTCGAAGTATTTATATGGAAAATATATAAAATAAGAACTTTCACCACTACACATCTTTAGAAATAAGTAGAAGAAAATCTTCGTGAATGTGCTCAATTAAGGATGAAAGTGAAGGCAAGGTTAGCTCATGTTTAGTTTTGGAAAGTAAAACAAATTTTTTTTTTTAAAAATTTAAGAAAATCAGAAAATAAAATTTATTATTTAATTATAATATTTTTTAATTTAAAAAACTGAAAAACTATTTTTTAAATTTTTTAAATTATTAAAAATTTTAAAAAACTAATAAAAAATATTTTTCAAAATTTTCAATTAATATTTTGACATTACCACAATCTACTCAACCACTACAACCTTCGATGCTACTATCATCACCACCACCATCCTACCTCCACTATCATTACAACTTCCGCCACCACCACAACCCTTTTGACCAGTGGTTGCACCATCACCACCACTACCATAACCTACATTATCACAACTTTCACAACCTTCTCATTACCACTAGTACCATCGTCATTATCATAATCCACTATCTCCACTACCACAACTTTCATTACCTCCACACCACCACCACCACCAGCAAAACTTTCACCACCACAACAACAGTCTTCTGATACAGTGACTACAGCACCACCACCGCTACCATAACCTCTTCTATCTCCACCAAGATAACCTCCATTATTTCCACCACGACTACCATAGCCTACTGCTGACACAGTGGCTACACCACCATGTCAGTCGCTGCCGCCACCACCACAACCTTTGTCACCTCAACTACCACCACCACAACCTCTTGACATAGTAGTTGCAACAACAGCACCACCACCATAACCTCTGCAACCAACACTACCACCACCATAACCTCCATACCTCTACCACCACCATAATAGTCTCGTGACTTTAAATTAAAATTAATTAAATGTGCATAATTTAAAATTTTTTATAAAATAAATAAAATTTTTATTAAATAATATCATATGATTTATTATAACTATTATTATATTAAATAGAAAATTATTATAATAAATTTCATCCGAAATAAATAAAAATTATGAGAAGATGAAAAATTGTGAAATGAAAAGTAACAAATAAATTGATTTTTTATTTTTTCATTTTTTATTTTGAAAAAATGAAAAATTGAAAAATAAAGAAAAAAATTAAAAAAAAAAGAAAATAGAAAATTTCTTTCAAAATTAAACAACCCGTATTTTTTTTGTCAAAACAGTGTTGATGGGCATATGTGATCATGAAAAAAGAAAAAGAAAGAAGAAAATTAAATTTGATCCTTTGTTTTTCCTTTTGAGTCAAGCAAGTGATTTACTGCTCTCTTTTACATTGTTATTGATTGTTTGATAGTATCAGTGTTGTAGTCTCGGTGTTCTTTGTATTAATTGTTCTCTTATACTGTAATTTTTGTATTCTTTTTTTCAAAATTTTTCACTTAGCATGAGCTTATCTATGTTGAATTTTCCGTTTGAGTATAATTTACATCATGGAACTAAACTTTTTCTAGATTATTATGAATAAAGTTTTCTGCTTGGCAAAAAAAAAAAAAAAAAAAAATGAATGCACAAATGAAAAGATAGCATGCATGGTAAAGCTTAGGCACAAAAGTGAAGATCGGCATGATAAGTCAATGTTGATATGAATGTATTTTCCAAATTGACAATAACCAATGATGCCCTAAAAAGTACTGGCTATGGTGAATTTTCATCGCGCATGCATGCATCATTTCCTTGAAAAGGGAGTATCCTCTTCAATGATAGCTTCAGAGAACAGCTTATGAACATGATTTAAAAGTAACAAACAGTACGCCCCCCTTGACATATCGCTAGCTTGACAATGAGGAAAAGCACAGTGTCCTCACCATGAGATATCTCTGAAGTAGATTTTTGTGTTAAACACTGATTATAGTAAATAGAAAGTGATTAAATTAATCTAATCTTCTTGTTTATGACTTCCAAGTGAATGATTTAAAAGCAACGAATGGGTTAGGATGCCACCTTGACAATTAGATCTAGTCTGCCCAAAAGTCGCAAAAGATGATGGCGGGATGATGCTAAAATGATGTTAAAAGGCGCTTTTTAGCCTTTTAGAAGCTTAGCTGTTAGCTCTCTCCTGCAATGATCTAACCCTTCACTTTTAGCCCATGTACCAAAAATGCTTCCTCTCTTTCTTTTTATTTCTAGTACTAAAGCACTCCTATGGAATGTTAGTGGAGTGAAACATATGCATGTAAACGCACTTCACTGAACATTCCAAGAGGAAGATACCTCGGATGCATGTAAATGATCTATCTCAAAGTCCCAGGTTGGATTTGTGGAAATCTCAAAAATTTAATTTCCCTGTGATTTCACAGGCGGAACTCACAATTTGTGGTGTTCCTCACTTAGAAATATAATATATTTCCTTCCTTTTATTAATACTAACAGCTAAGGATTGTGATTTCTAAGGAACCCATTAATAACAAACACAACACCATCCAAACAAAAAAGATTTGGCTGTTGAACCCTTAGCATAGCAAGAGAGCAGAGTCTCCCCTCGTAAGACCATTTTTTGCACCAACAGTATTAAAATCCTTACACAAGCGCTCCAGTTACCAATGAACCGAAAGTAGTGGAGAGGATTTGAGCATGCACGTGACGAAACGTGCAGGCCACTGGTTGCTTTCAGTAATTTAATATAGAATTATTAATCTCGACAATGCGCTGCATGAGAACCAAAGACATGATAGAGGTGAAGTTTGAGGATGTATTCAACATTGTCCCTCACGTGCACCCAGAAAGAATCGAGGACTGTCCGATCAAGGAATCGATGCGACTCAAAGCTAACTAATAGCTCCAACTGCATATAACATTGCAAGTTCCAGAGAACCGAGTAGCAAATGATTTGCCACATAAATCAAACTAGCTATATCCATAGCTATTGCTTCTACTCTAAGCTACACCCATAGGCTAGGCTAAAACTGATAATATAATATTATGTCTTCAGGTTTAGCAAAAAAAAAAAGGTGAGTTTGCACTCACCTTTTTTTTTTTTTTTTAATGTCCCTTGTCAAAGACACCAGAGATAGATTTTTCGGAACTAAAACTACATTGTAACAAAGGCTTAAAGATTATGATAGAAAGAACATACAGGACGGAAACGCAAATTCAGAAACCTGCTTACCTGAAAAATGCTCAAAACACAACTTTGTCTAATCCCTAGAAATGCGTTAAACAAACACCTCATACCCATAAAATAACAGTCTGCAATAGCAAAAAATTTATAAGAATGCAACATCAAGCAGCACAACTCCCTACTTAGGAAAGTTACAAAATGGAAGATGTATGGACTGAGGAAGTAATCCACATCTAGGATGACGAAAAAAATGCAAACTTCTAGAGTTCTAATATTTATATAAATTAGCAACTAGTTAATGAATTTGTAATTGAGCATAAAGATAGACTTTATTGAAGGATTATGATCCAAAACCTTTACATGATCAATTTAACTCAGACCTTCATAATGGTTTTCAGAGTGTTATTGGCATACAAAGTTGCATGCAATTCAGAAGAGGATGTGGGGATGGTAGATAAGAAAAATGAAACAAACAAAATCATAGCGCTCATAAATTCCATCAAAACATATTGAAAAAAATGTTCTCCAGGCATACATTTTCATCAATCCAGCCATAATGTATCTTGCCTGTTTGAATCTCAATTGTTTTTCTGTGCTTCCAGAACGCTCTTTTTCATAAGTGATATTACATGGGCTGGTTCAGGGGCTCCAAACACTGAACTTCCTGCCACAACGCAGTTTGCACCAGCTAAAGCTGCCATGTCAATTGTTGAAGGCCCTAAACCACCATCCACCTGAAAAAAAAACACATTTCAGTCGGCGATTACGCATGCAACCACAATCTTTCTTAGTTTCTTTGACACATATACACAATACAAACAGAAACACAAACAAACTATATCTTTAGATTCTTCCTCCTTTCTAAGAGAAGCTATTTAGCAACATAGTTAATAAACAGAACCAAAAGGCAAAGTAGGGAACTAAAAACAGAAAATCATGAGCTTAATGATATGAGATGACAAGTTCAAGATAAGTATGCAATAGTAGAAACATGAAAAAGCTAGTTAAAAGAGTTTGCATAAAAAATAAACCAAGCAATGATTATTCAAAGTTATAAATGGAAAATAGTGATAAACATACCTCTATATCAAGAAACGGATACCTGTTCCTTAATGTCTTTACCTAATAAAAGCAAATCAACAACCATAAGGCAATCAGACAAACACTAGATGAATTGGAATTTGTGCTTGAGCAAGTAAGAGAAAGATGGACAGAGAAATGGCGAGGCACCTTCTCCATCATAGTTGGCATGAACTTTTGTCCACCAAATCCAGGTTCCACAGTCATCACAAGGACCATTTCCACAGGATTTTCACATTCAACCTGTGAGTTTCAGAAAAATACATGATATATATCCCAGGTATTTCCATTTGCCTAAATTGCTAAAAGCTTGATCATTAAATAGAAAACTATCTTTTTTTTTTTTTTTTTGTTTCTACGAAGTATAGGATAAAGAATTTTATACCAAAGGGTAAACTTCTTCAATAGGAGTTCCAGGCTTCAATGCTACACCAGGTCTCATGCCCTTTGACTTGATTCTATCAATCAGGTCTGCCCAATTTTCTGCAAAACTCATCACGGGGACTTCTCATAAGAAAAAGGAGAGAGACATAGGAAGCAAAGAGGTCCTATTATGAAGCAAAGTAAACCAACCTCTGGATGCCTCAACATGAAATGTGAATCCAGAAGCGCCAGCTTTGCCAAAAGGCTCAACATAATCAAGAGGATTAGTGACCATAAGGTGGCAATCCAAATATGCCCTGGAAAAGAATAAGCATGTAAAATAGAATCACAGATCAGCACCTTGAAACAGTGCGCACGTTAAAATGATTATAAACACAAGTAACAAAACAAAAAAGATGTAAGACATTACTTGGTGTGTTTTCTCAAACTCTCAATTACTGGAGCACCAATGGTTAAATTCGGAACGAAGTGCCTATATGAAAATGAAAATTAGAATTTACCCATCCATCACAAATAAAGAAACACCAGCATCACCGATGGACAAAGCAGAGACTTTGATGCATCATAATAAGTAACAGCAACATACATTTTTCCTATTATAAATTAACAACAAGAACGACTGCATCTTTTGTTTTCTGTATAAATTGTCATATAAATTATCAAACTTTATAGATCATCACCATTATGAATTTCCTAATTTTTCACTACCTTCTCTAAATTAAACTAATGCTAAAGATTGCTGCTTTCACTGTGTAGAATACATGAACACATATGCATCTTCTCAATTACAAATAAAGTAAAAAAAGATTCAATCTTGCATTTATCAAAATGATAGAAAATTTAGGAGTACGGAAAAGAACCAGAATTTCTCAAATATCATGACTTGTATCAACTCAATTTCAACATCAAACATACCCATCCTGCACCAGAATCACAAAACCATCGCATTAATTGACAGTGGAAATTTGTTTTACCCTAAATTCAAAAATTGTAAGAGAGAGATGGGATTTTATACCATTATATCCATGTGTAGCCAATCAGCGCCGCAATTGAGCATGCGCTCCGCCTCCGAAGCTAAATTAGCGAAGTCCGATGATAGCATCGACGGTGCGATTTTTGGCGTTACGCCCATTTTTTCCGATTATTGACCCGGTTGAATCTGGTTTTGGATTCGGATTCTGTAGGTGGGTTTTGACGAAGAACGTGGAATATGCAAGCAAAGCGCGTTGGGTTTGAATTAAAGTTGATGAAACGACCTCGTTTTAATATTTCACCTAATTTACCTAACTTCTTTGAAATTAGCGGGTAAATTAGTTGATTGTACGTAAGATCAATTATTGTTTTTAACTATATTCAACCTTCCTTCCGTATAATTATTTTATTTCTAAATTTATAATATATGATGTGATTATTATTTTTTTATTAATTAAATGTAAAATATGTAAAGTATTTATTACAAATATAATAATTAAATATATTTTTTAATTTATTTATTATTTAGAAAATTGATATTAATTAATTTTATTCTTATTTTACTTAAATTATAATTTACACCAATTAACTTAATTGATTATTGTTTAAAAAAAAAAGAATCAAAAAGTACTAAAGAATTTTTTTTATTACTATTCTTCAATAACATTGACAGATCTTTATAATCCACTCAATGACTTTAATTTTCTATAAATTGACTTTCTCATCCTTAAATAAGTTTGACTACAAAAATATCAACATATTTTTTTCATAAAAAAATATCATTCCATAAATGTAAATATTAAATAAAAAATTTAAAAAAAATATCAAAAAAATACAGTAAACAAATACATGAAAAATTTATATTTATTAAATGTAAAAAAATAAAAATAAAAGAGATGATAAGGGACCATCGTCCATGATCAGCAGTAGTCAAAAATTACAGTTTCTGAAAAAAATAAAAAATGAAAATAAAGCAACTAGGATTTTTTTTATTAAGTTATGCCAAATAATTAATTAAGTACTGTAAAATATTTAAAAAATGACACCAATTAAGTGATATCTTAAATTAAAGATGTACTTATCTTGAAAAGAAAGGAGTATGCATATATCAAGTTAATTAATTTTTTTTAACTTTGGGACATTTAATTTTATGTGTTTAATTTATATTTTTTTCGTTAAAAAATGACTTGCTGTCTAGATTTATGTGATGCTTATACTTATTAATCCAATTAACTCATCATTATAAATAAGATTAAGGATGCATTATCTATTGTGCACTATTCATAGGATGTCGGCACAGAACAATCATGAAGAATAATACCCTAATATAGCTAAATTGCAATTTCTATTATCTCCTTAGAACAGGCTCTACATTTTGTTTTCCCTTCTTTGACAGCATGGGGACCCATGCATGATGAGTAGAATATTTAAAACCCACCATAAAATTAAAGTTGTGCTGAAGTAGTGCATGATGAGCCACATGATCAAGCAGCGACAGGCATGGTGTGCATATATGGATGTTGATTTTTTTGTAAAAAAAAAAAACACATAGCAGCAGCAGAGCAGTGGTGATGGCCAGCAGCCAGAGATAAATAGCTTTTCCATAAAATTATGTGAGTGGAGGGGGTAGCTATTAACTGTTAATTACTTGTTCATTGTTATCATCTATAATTCCGAATGTTTTATATGCAATAGATCAATGAAGTCTTCAATTCTCATAGCTTTTCTCTGAATTTTGACAATTTTTTTTATTGAGCCGGTTGCCAACACATGATACGTAAACCTCAAAAAAATATATATATGACTCGTAATTCAGCTAAAGTTAATATCAAGTCATGTTGTTTCATACAATAGTAGCCTCATTAAATATGCTTAAATATATACCAACAATCATTAAAATTAATTGATAGGGGTTGTTCCCACTTAAATAAAGTCTTAGATTTAAATTTTGGTGTATGCATCCGTAATGAATTAATTGTTGGGAGACATTTATCGTTCTTATAATCCTATTCAGATCAAACCGGATTAATAAGAATTCAATAAATTTTAAATACTGGTGGTTTAAATAAAAAAATATGCTTAAATATATAGTTCTATGATGAAATCATGGCATTAATTCAGCTTGCAGTATGTTAGATTGATTTCTTCCATTTTTCAGGACATGGGTCATCTTGGACCGCAAGCATTATCATTCAACATTGCAACATTGCAGAGATAGCACAAACCATATTTCAGAACCCCATTAGCTCCGAGCATTGTTATGGTTGCTTCCAGATTGTGACAAGCTCTGCTGCCCATGCTATTCTTTTAGATAACCTGACAAGCAAGCATGGGAGAATTATAGTTGAGCACTATGTTTCTTTTATGTCAAATGTTGCAGTTGGTCGCTACATCAATCAAAATTACTAATGCTTTAGAGTAGTATTTTGCAGCTACATTATCCACAGCATAATAAACTATATTGTCTTAACCAACAACCAGCTCATAGAAAACTATTTTCACTTATACGACATTTTAGATTCAAATTATAATATATATAGTCACATTAAATTAGTTATTGAAAGACTTTTTGCACTCTTATGAATAAAATTATTCAAAGTTTAATAAATTCTGAATGTCGATAATTTAGATTAAAAAAATAATTAATAAAAATATAATCTCATATACATAGCAAAAAAAATACTAACAGTCATGAATTTTTACAAAGTCTAATTACTTAAAAAAATGTAAACTTCACGAGTTTTAACAATTTTAATATGTTCTTTTAACTTTATTTAAGAAATTTCAAATTTTATATCTTTAATAATTTTAATATGTTGTTTTAAATTTTATAAAAAACACAAATTTTACAATTTTTAATAATTTTAATTTATTCTTTCAAAAATTTATAAAAAAAATTAAAACTCATAAAATTTAGAACTTATTAAGTAATTAGACAATATTGAATTATTTTGTTTAATTAATATTTTAACACCTTATAAAATATTGCAATGTTTAGAATTTATATGGCACCAAACTTCTTTTAATTTAAAAATAAAATAGAATTTTATGAGTTACTAAAAATTTTATTTTTAAAATATATCATTTTAAAAATAAAAAATAGTATTTCAATTTGTTTTAAATTTGCAACTGCTTATACGACACTCAAATAGAATTTTTAATTAAAAATATGTTAAAATTATTAAAAAGTGTAAAGTTTAAGATTTTAAAGTAAAAAATATTTTAATGTCATAAAAATAATTCAAATTTATGACAAACTAAAAAATTATATTTTTAATTTTAAAATAGTATATTTTAAGGAAAAATTTCACTAACTCATAAAATTCTCTTTTTTAAAAAAAAATAAAATCAAAAGGTGTTTGGTGCTATATTAATATTAAACAATTGCAACATTTTATAAGATGTTAAAATATTGATTAAATAAATATAATTTAATATTAAAATATTTTTTTGTTGATAAATTTTAAAAAATTTATTAAAATTATAAAAAAGTGTAAAGTTTATTTTTTATATAATTTTTATAAAAAAGTGCTAAAATTGTTTAAATATATAAAATTCAAAATTTTTTTAGTATCAATTAAAGAAACGTGTTAACAGTGTTAAAACTTATAAAATTTAAAATTTTTTAAAGTAACTAAACCTTTTTATAAAAACAAACTAATAACACAATGCAATAAAAATAGGTAAATTACAATTTTAAAATTATCAAGATGTAAGAACATAACTAATATGTTCCTAAATAAAAGAACATAACTAATATGAAAAATATCTGTGATCATGATGCTTATGGATTGTGCATTAAAAGAATCAAGATATATTTTTTGGTTAAAGATTGAAATGATTATCAGATTCTTATCACAATTCTTTTATGTTATTCTTTGTCTTTTTAACAAGAAAAGAAAAATAATAATCATAATCATTTTGAATAAACATATGAAGCTAAAACTAAAACAAACGTAATGGGGACACGATGAGAAATGTCGGGTTGGTATAGGCATGGGCTATGCGAGGCCATGCTACAGACAACAGATTTATTCTATGACTAGATCGTTTAAAGCAAACTTAATTAATTAATTAAAATAATTGATCAATCAATCATCATGAAATTTTTTGCCCAGTTTTGACAAAAAAAAATCATACTTTTTTTACCGAGTCCGCTTAGGACAGATAATAAAATACTCTATTACAAGATTAAAATATTAAATTAAAAGTAAATTTCGATCTCTAATTCTTTGATGCTTTCATTTAGAGTCACGGATATTACCACATAGTTGTTAAAAAAAAAAAAAATATGGGTTCACATCTTCTACACATTGGAGGTTTAGAGTTTTGTTAGAGGATTTGGATTGGGAGCCCCCACCACAAGGCTCATGTGTTTCTAATACTGCCAACACCCTATTATGTCTTTTATAGGTTACGTCTTGCAAATGGGTTCTCAGTTCTCACCTTTATTCTTTTCCTTAACATTTTCTAATTAAACTTAGCAAATTATTGTGATTTTTTTAAAATCTAAACCTTTCTCAAGAAAAAGGAATGTTAAGAATTTATCAATAATTAATAAGTTTTTGAAGCTTCTAGCAATTCAGTTACACATATATATTGCAAATTCAATGGCATGTTATGTTGATCTTGTTCTTGAGTGAATATCACTAAATTACGAAGTCAACAATCAAACTTAAAGTTCTATAATTGATTTTTTTTCCTCACTTGCAATAAATAAATAACAAAAATTTATTGAATATAAATAATAAAGATTTTATTATAAAGTTAGTAAAAGAAAAAGTAAAGCATAGTTTACTTAAAAAATTATCATTATAAAAATAAAAAATCTATAATAATTAACTTACAAATTAAATATGTATAAATAACAAAGACTTTAGCTAGATTTATTGAATTTTACCAACCCAAATTACTAGCCATTAAACTTATGATAAAAGAATATTAATGGTGCCATAATTTTCAAGATAAGATGACAACAGAATTATTCTAAACTTTGGAGATTATGTTGGCAGCCTCTTAGAATTATTGATATGCTTAGAGAATAGATTATGTGTGTACATATATCTTCCACTTGTCAAAAAAAAAATTAATTAATTAAGGAAAAAAATGAGATCATTATCTTCCAAAATCTTCCACTAAAACCATGGCCTTGACACAGACCCACCCACCTTTTAATTTCACTTGCAACGTTACCCTACCATACCAGTCACATTAATATTACTTTTTTTTATTAAGTTTTTCTCTTGCATTGTTTAATTATATGTAAGGGTTATTGTCAAATACAAAATACACGTACTATGTGCATTGAAATGAATTAATATAGATAGGTATACCTTCACCTTTGATTAATATACAAGCAATTTATGGCCAATAGATTTATATATCTTAAGTCATTACTTACAACTATACTTTTCATGTGTGGTAATTTCATCACAAGAGTAAGAATGATATCATGATTTTAAGCTTGAGACACAATCGTTGATTTTTTTTTTCATATTCAGAATCTTTAAAATGATATGTGACAAAGTTGAACTTTTTATTTTAATAAATATATTTTAATTTATATGATAAGAATATTTTTTGGACTTATTTGATAATCAATTAATATTACATTTTTTCAAATGATTTTTAAAGACACGTTATTTGTGTATTATATATATATATATATTTTAACAACAAGAAATTACAACCATATATATATATATCATATCATATCACAATATGAATCATATTATCTATTATTATTATTATAGACATAGATATAGTGTTAAATTTGTTTGCGGTGATAAATGGATTTTTGAAATATTTTTTTTTAAAGAATCAAAATAAATCACTTTTCATAATAATTGTATTAACCCTACTAGATAGAAAACAAAATATTTAATTCAATGCTGCTGATGAAACAAAAAAATAATTTAATAATAAAAAATGGTTCATTTAAATCGTGGAAGTGTTATTGGTCGCTAAATCGATTGTCAACAAATTATATATATATATATATATATATATAAGAAAAAAAGTAAAAAAAAAAAAAGGCTTGAAGGCAAAATGCTAAGCTTTCATGTGACAAAAAAGATATTAGTAGCTATAATATCGTAATGCAAATATAAACAAATTAAATAAGGAATAAGACAAACCACCAAAGGACTATATATAATTAATTAAAGCGGAAAGAAATATACAAACTTTGTGAAAGAGATATATACCAAACCCTCTCAATAGAGAAACCGAACCCAACAACTAACTTTAATAAAGAAAAAAATATATATTTACACACATATATATAAGTATTTTTGTAAAAAATATCCACTACCCTTTAACTAGATCTTGATCATCAACTTGATATTTATATAATTAGAGTGGTAATTCTGTTAAACAACGAAATTGGCAATCCATTAGCAAAAATGGGTTCCATCCAAAGAGTCATTTTCAGGAGCAAGATATCATTTATATATATTGACATTGTGGTTTTCTTGAAAGCTCATGAATCTCCTATTTTATTGTGTACATAGAGGGTATAGTCACCTACTTGATAATGAGTGAACAGAGTCCTAGCCTCTATCCATTTTTTTTTTTTTTTATGTACCAAGCAAAATTAATGTGGATTTTTAGTTCAACTATCTCATTCTCGTCCCACTTCTTCATCTTCCATGGATATCTACATTGTACAGAATGAATTATTTTTGCATAAGTTTAGATTTTTTTTTTTTTATGGTACTTCTTTTATCCTGTCTGTCACATTTGAAACAGAAAGCTCAGCTGCACCCATCTACATGTCTTTATTAGAGTATTCCATGTGTTATATATGTTAAGGTGTGTGTATATATATATACACACATAAATCAGAACGGTGACGTATCAAATGTTAAGATGAAAACATTTTAGATATAAGCTTTTTATGAAATTTTTTGTTTTGACCGTATGAATGTCTGTTAAGGTGAGAGTGTGTATATATATCAAAACGGTTCCGTAGTATTCAATGTTAAAATAAAAAAAAATTAATGATATATTAATAAAAAAAAATTAATGATATATTTGTAAAAAAAAATGAAAGTTAAAGATAAAAAATAAAAAAATTATTATTTTTTTATTTTTTAAATTAACAGATAAATTTACACACACATATCATATTAG
Source organism: Mallotus repandus (assembly GCA_949671775.1). NCBI lineage: Eukaryota > Viridiplantae > Streptophyta > Magnoliopsida > Malpighiales > Euphorbiaceae > Mallotus > Mallotus repandus. Next base: position 7,804 of record CATIWM010088526.1, on the reverse strand, counting down.
TATGCCGTATCAGCATACTATAGATAAATTTGCAACATAGTAAAAAGTTTATATATCACTTTATTATAATTTTTAAAATAAAATAAATTAATGAAAATGACTAAATTTTATGATAAAATTATGCAATGATCCTTACTTTTATATATTTTTTAATTGTACTGTCATAATGAAGGGTGGAATTAGAAGATAAGAAGGAGTCACTGTCCTTCTTGGTTAATTAAATTTTAATATGTACGTAAATATTTTTATTATAAACTACTAAAATTTATATAGCTGTTTTCTAAAATTTGATCGACTGTCTTTCATTTCTTATAAAATGATCCTTCTTCTATATATGTGCATAGTCTTTTTATTTGAGAAAAAAACATTTAAATTTTATCCCTTAACTTAATTAAAATGCTACTTCATCATTTGCTATAACTTTTATTTTTTTGATCGAACTGTTGCGATAACTTTTATTTTATAATACATGAAAAGAAAACCATATACAAAGAATTGGAATGCTTGCTTTCTGCACTAAAACAGCAATGAGATTTTTGTTTTATAGTGCAAATAATTGATATCCCTTAAGTCAAATAGATATTAACAATTTGTAGAATCATTGAATAAGACGGCCTATTTAAATAAATTTAGTGGTTCAAATTTAATCTAATACATGGAAATAAACAGCCGAGTTGGCAAATTGATATATTCAAATGTATCTTCGTGAAATATAACAACATTTGTGTATGTTATTTTATTTTCTTGGAGATAATTTTTTGTGGTTCCATTTTTTTCCAATTTCCTTATGTCACTATTTGTTCAACAGAAACTAATAAGAAAAATAAATGAGTTTTTTTTTTAATATAAACCACCTGAATTTTATAGATAAATCTTTTCTCATAAAAATTATGTTTTAATATAAATGAAAAAATATAAAACTCAAAAACCTCTCTCTCTCTATATATATATATAATTGATAAATAATGTCCAAGGAAATTGAGAATGCTGATGATTTAAAGCATCAACTGGATATATCTAAAAATGATTTAGAGGGATAATTATTAATTTCTTAATAATTATATATATTACTAATTAAGATTATAAATAGATTTTTTAAAGATTCCTTATTCATGTGAAACTTTTTTTTTTAATGTAAATTCTTCATCTTGTAATGGCATTTATCTATTTTGATGGTGGTAATTTAATGCAAATGCCAAAGTAAAACTCTATCCATGTCATAATAAAATTAGAGCATTAATACTAGCCAAAATAAGGTTATAAAGTTTTTTTTTTTTTTAAAAAAAGAAAAAAAACAACAATAAGGTCATAAAGTTACCACCACCAATCAAGCAATTATCAATGCAAAAGTTGTATTATTTTTTATATAATTATGATGTATTTTTATACATAATAAATATGTAATTAATATTTATTCGTATTTCATAACTGATATTATTTTAATAAAATTTTATATAAAAAAATTAAATATAAATCTTTTATTGTGAAATATTTTGTTGACAGAAATTTAATGGAAACTAACATCACTAAATTTAACCAATGACCTTGTATTATTCTTGATAGCTGGCTGAAATCAAGCAAAGAATTTTAATTCCAATTTTCTTCCACAAGAAATTATGAGCTTAATACTAATATTTTCCCAAAGTTGAAAAAAAGGGAATGAGATTCAAAGCTATGGAATGGGATTCAAAGCATTGCACCTGCACCCACTAGCCTTGTTTATTGTTTGTTGGAGACTACACATTTTTCCACATGGATTGCATTTTTACACAATTTACAATGAATGCAATTTTAGGTCAATCTTACTATGCTTAGGCTTAGGCTGATCCTCAATTGCTGCCAAAAGGAGGCTGGTGTGGTGAGGGGACTTGGGGTCAAAACTTTTGCAAACCATGTGGTAATTGTATTACCTTTTTATATACAATTTTTATTTTTTAAGAAATTTTATCTTCATTGAGTTTATTAGATGGAAAATATACAAAATTTTCAAATTTCTTTTATGTATTAAAAATTTTCCTACCAATAATAGAAATTATAAAATTCAATTTCTTAAGTTTTATATTTTTCTCTTCATTATTATTTTTTATCATTTTACATCAATTAAAATTAAATTTTTATTATTTAACTGCTTAATTTTGAACTTCACTTTCACTTTATTTTAAAAAATCTATTAGAGACTTAATTTATTAGTGATCAATAACTATTGAGATCAACTAATAAAATTTTATTATTGTTTAAGTGGTAGTTTGAATTTAAATTATAATATATATATTTACATTAAATTAATTATTAAAAAATCTTTATTGTTATTATAGTTCTGCTAAATTAAACTGAATTAATCAAATTCAAGATAAAAAAAATTTATTAATGTGGTGAATAGACACATATTGACATAGGCAATAAGATGATTACGAACACATGACTGCTATGGATAAAGTAAAATGGATGCCATTCTTGTTAAAGTTATTGTCAAAATCAAGCTTGTAGCCATAGGTCATCTCCAATTTCAATGATTTATTTCTTGAAGAGGAAGGGAGAGAGATAATGAAAAGAACAATAATGGAGATTGAAAATTAGCAAACTTTCTTTAATTAGAGGGATAATTGCTATTTTTTTTTATGTATTTTGGTTTATTATACTATTTTATTTTTGGTATTTAAAAATATTTATTCAATTCTGATATTTGCAACAGTTAACACTAATTAGTCCTTCTGTCAGAAATGAAATAGTACACGAATTACAAATGTCAAAGATAAATAAATATGTTTTCAAATGTTAGGCATGAAATAGTATATTAGATCAAAATATAAGGTGAAAATAATAATTTTCCTTTAATTAGAGGCATATGAAATCATTAGCCTGGAGTGAAAGCATAGAAAATTAATCAAATTCTAAAAAAAATTACTTGCACTGGTCTTATTCTAGAAAAATTGACTTCTAATAATCAATCTTGTAAAAAATTGTATACTAAAATTAAAGATTACTCTAAATAATCAGCAACTTTGGTTTTTTTTTTTTTAATTAGAAAGAAGAAATGAGAATAGAACTCTTTAAGTTATAGATATCTTAAAAGAAATTGGCATAAAAGTTTCGCTAAGCTATGAGTAATTAATCCTACACAAAATTGTCCCAAATACCAAAGAAGAAAAAAGAAAAAAGAAAAAGGAAAACCCATTAAAATAAGAATAAAGCAATAAAAAAGCAAAACACCAATAGCAACACAGAGCACATGGACACAGAGCCTCAATTAGCACAATCAATCCATAAAAACCCATAAAAATCAACACTTTCTCTGCTCCCCCTTTCAACATAATTTTTTTTTCACTCACTCCCATTCCCTCCCCTTCTGTCTTCATCTCGAAATCAATTCTTACAGGTAAAAAAAAAAATGTTACTCCCTCCTTTTTTTTTTTTTTTTTTAATTGTCATTTCAAGTTAGATTTTTTTGTTGCAATTTATTTGAAATTTTCAATTGTCAATATATTTTAAATATTTTTTTTATCATATCCTTATTTATATATATATATTACTTTTGAAAATATACAAAACTAATAATTGATTTAGAGAATTATTATAAGGATAATATAATATTTTACACATATATTAATTATATTTTTTAATTTATATAAATAATTTTTAAACAACAATTAAAAAAAACAGGAATTAAATAATAATAATTATTTTTTATTTACCCTAAATATATTATATCCATGATTAAATTTGTGATATATATATCATATTTATTAAATGTAATATTTAAAATGTATTATAAATCAGGCTATTAAATGTAGTAATACGTCTAAAATAAAAAAATATCTTTCATAAATTTTAATATTTTATTCATAAATAATAATAATAAAATTCCTCAAAAAGAATGCTAATTTTTTTTATTTTCATTAAATTATAAAAATGAAAACACTAAATAAATTTTAATTTTTTTCTCAGCAGCAACTAACCATTATTAATAAGCGATGTTATGAATCCAGTCTTAATTTACAATTCTTTATAAATTTATTTAAATTAAATTAAATTAATTAAAATTTAATGAATTAAGATGTTGATTAAAAAAATATATATATACACTGTATATGTACTACTGTAGAGTATGCACTACTGTAACTTCACTTTCAAGGCCAAACTCTCCATTTGGATTTTCTTATTTTTTTCATTTACTTATTTATTATTATTATTATTATAAGTATTTTTCTAGTTTCCACTACTTTACAACAACTCCAAAACAATAAAAATAAAAACGCATCCTCTCTTTCTTCTCTTTTTCTGTACTTCTCTTTCCCCATGAAGTAAAACCTTTTTTCTTTTTTTTTTTCCTTTTCTCTCGTTTTTTCTTCTCTTCTGTTTCTGTTTGTTCATGTAATTGTCAGACTGGTGTGGTGGTGGTGGTGGTGGTGGTGATATTGGTGATGGTTGTGGTGGCCTTTTAGATACAAAGAAAAAGGAAAGCAAATATGGGTTCTTGTGTTTCAGTCCACAAAAGTACATCAGAGTCAGCTATGAAGCTAGGAGTGTCATTTGGGTCCAAAAAAGACAATATTGTGATTCCAGAATCACCCATCAAAGATAAACACGTTAATGGTGGTCAGCCTCCAATCAAGACTTTTGATGACTTTGGTATACTCTTAAATCTATGAAATTTGTGTGCTTTTGCTCTTTAATCTTATCTTTTAATAATCAAGATGCTGGTTTTTGTGTTTTTTATTTTTTTTTTATTGATGTTCCACCTTCAATGGATGATGGTGGGATGGTTTGGTTTGGATTTATATATTGCTTGCTTTAGATGCATGACCATGAGCTTGAAGGTACAAGAAAATAATTTGTTATAAAAATAAATTAAAGTTCTGTGAAGTAAATATTGGGTGCCATCTTTTCTTGCAGTTGCTTTTAGTCTGGTTAATAGACTGTACGTTAGCGTACTGTTTTGTGCTGTTGAATATTTGCCTGATAGTTTATAAGGAAGATGCATTGACCAACTTGTTACTGTATTGATTTTGGTCATCTTCTCATCTGTTCTTTGTTTTTGGATCAAACTGTTAATTTTTATTTGTTTGCTTTTGATAATTTTTTTTTCAAGTTTTAAGAAGCTGGAATTTGTAGGTGTAGCATTACAGCATTAGATGATGAAAGAAATTGAAGTGATGACTAATAGATGAGTTTGCTCATAGATTCAGATTGCAGTACACTAGTGTCTAAAAAATCTCCAACCAAAATAAAAATTAAGATTTTTTCTTTTTTGGTATCTGGTCTGAAATGGTTTTCATCACTGAATTAATTTGTCTATGACTCTAAAAGTTTTGCAAGAATGACAATTTTTCCGTTATGAACTCATTTTATTTGTGACATTCTTGGAACCATACAGCATGGAATATGAAACCCATAATTTTTCGTATGATATTTTTGTTATATCCAAGCAAGTTATAGAAATGGGTTTAGGCAGAGTAGTGTTTATTTGCTTGAATTTGGCATTATGATTGACTTTGGATTCTTCACAAAAAACCAGTAGCAATAATTCATCTGATGTTTGTAACCTTAGATATGCAGATAAGTCACTTCAACAAGCTCCTTCCTCCAATTAATATGGAGACTGACTTGCAAAGCTTTGTCCTAGCCTTTTGAAAGTATGCACCTACGTGGGGCCGATAATTATTTCTCATTGATGACTTTGTGTCATGTGGCAAATGTTAATTGTTAACCGTTCTTGATTCTTGGAGATGGCTGTGTAATATGGTCCACAATCTGTGGGAATGGATCGTCATGTGTTACTTGTATGTTAAACTTGTCATTAATGCTATTTATATCTTAAGATCACAAGAAATTTTTTTGGGAATTCTGTGATGAAAAGGAAACTGAATAGGAACACTAAGAAGGACTAAGATTTAGATTGTGTTGTTGGCTCTTGCACTTCTCAGATATCCAAAACTGGCCACAGCATTCTTTAATATCATCTAATGCCTATTTCTGTAGCTGCTTGTGATGTGTCTGACAATGATATTAAATGCAGCTTCAAATAAGTTTATTTTGTGTTCTATGTTTGTCTGTTCTTTCATAAATAACTTGAGGAAATTAAAGAATTCATGGCTTGTTTTACAAGTTTAGCTACATATCCAAGAACAGTCAAATTTGCTGCTTTTTCAAATTATGTCTAAGGTACTCTTTGTACATATTTCAAGCTTGAAGTTGATATATCTTTTGCTTCTTTTGCAGGCAGCAAAGAGGAAACTTTTTTTGATTCCCGTGCTTACTTAGATTCAGATTGTGAAGATGATTTCTTCAGTGTTAATGGAGGTAAGAAAATTTTAAAACTGTTTGAGCTAAATTTTTCTGGCAAGGATACTACATTTTGTCTTTTAAATTCCTTGGATTGTTTTTCTTTTATATATTGGATTTGAATCTCTCTTTTGCACAATTGATTGTATTAAGATAACTAGTCAGTTCTGCTGCACTCTGTAATTGTATCTACAGGTGGAAATGATAGCATATCTTAATTTCATAGTTTTTGACTCTGATTTTGCAGATTTTACCCCATCTAGGGGCAGTACTCCAGTGCATCACAATTTTTCCATGGGGACCCCTAAAATCAACAAAACTACTTTAGATGGCAGACCTCCTACTCCTGGTTCCATACCTCAACCATCCCCAACAGGGAAGAAGAGACTATCAGAACTTTTTCGTGAGAGTTTGAGAGAAGAACAGGATGCTGACAACGTAGATAGTTCAGGCATGCAGAATATTGCAAATGGGAAGACAGAAGTCAAGCAAACCATTCTTGATGTTCTTCCAAAATCTGCTTCTGGTACCCCTTATATCTCTGGAGCTAACAGTGTCTGTAGTAGTGAAAGGACTGCTAATGGAGATGCCTTAATAGAGAGGGGGAAATCAATCAAATCTGTCCAGTGTTGCCTCCCAAGCTTGATTTCTTGCCGTAGTTTTAGTGATAGAAAGAAGAAGATGAGTCCGGCTATAGCTGTAAATGATAAAGAGTAACTTCTGTTACCTTCGATGAGATGTAAATGTCAAATGCTAGAATCTGAACACCCTTTAAGGTCATAGGTTATGTGCATCAACTTCACTGCTATGGGATTATGCAAGTAGAAGTAGCATCGCTTTTTTATGGATAAAGTCAAGGGTGTATATGAAACAGCATTGGTGGAGAAGATGTACAAGGCTAGGATATACTCTTTTAATTGTATGTGAAGGTGAAGTTTCATCCTGAGGTTAGTAGGTTCTCTTCGGTTTTAGAGGGAAATTGATGCTAGAAATATCTTTCCTTCAATAAGAGGAGAAGACCATAAATTACCCTTGTAATGAAGATATCTACATATATATAAAGAAAATTGTATCTTGTGTGCATTCCCATTTTTGTTTTTTGAATATAATTAAGGATTTTTTTTTTTTCATTTGCTCATATTGTACTTTTAATGTATGCCTCTGCAGCAACTTTACTTTAGCAGGCTTATATAATTAACCTACCATATGTCAAGGTTGCAGGTGCTTCTGCTTGCTTAGTGCTGTACATTAAAGTCTTGAGGACTCAAATCCTGAAAAATCTCAAAAAAGGGTGATTGGAAAATGAAGGGCATACGAAAAATGTAGAAAAGATTCCTAAAAGACCTTTGTTCTTGCTGTCACATAAGTATCAGCATGCCAATCCAAAACAATATCAATTGCATAACCTACCAAACTGCAACTTTGTTTTCAAGTGTGCATCAGCAACTCAAACCAAAATGGGCCACTATCCAGGCAGAGGCATGTGACCCAAAAGGCTCTATTATCTCTTGTCTAACACATG
>CATIWM010088519.1:0-10157 GCA_949671775.1 Mallotus repandus | reverse complement strand
TTTTTTTCTATTTTTATAGTACTATATTTATTTTTTTCTTAATATTTTTTTCTAATATCTTCATTTTTTTTCTTAACTTTTTTTGCTCAACGTTATTTTTATTTTTAAGATATTGTCTTCATTTTATTCTCAATTTTTTCTTTTTTTATATATTTTTTTCTCTTAAAACCTCTTTTTTTCAAATGAATAATTATGAATTAAACATATTCAATTGTTGTTAAACCAAGTAATAAGTATCTTCAACTGTTATAATAACAATAAATAAACAAAATTTTCTACTTTTATATTTTTAAAGAATAAGAATTTTAATTTTTTTACTTTAATTTGTTTATTAAAATGTCAAAAAACTTTTTTTTAATTATTTGATACTTATTGATCATCAATATGTAACAACAACTGAAAACAACAAAATTTTATGTTTTTGATTGTTTTTTATTTTTGTTGATTTTTTTATTTTTTACTATTTATTAAATATTTTTTCATTATTAATGAAAAAATTGAGACCATAAATAAAATTTTTACTTTTGTTGGTATTAATGATAAAAAAAATAATTTTTTTATATATCTCATAATTTTTATTGTTATTTTTTTATTTTTGACAAAAATCAACAAATATAAACAAAGAGAAAACAACGAAAACAATTGAAACCTACAACTGAAACAATAAAAACAACAAAAATAAACTAAAAGCAACAAAAACAACAAAATATTACAGTTCTCGATTGTTGTTGATTTTTCATTTTTTACTATTTTTTAAATTATTTTTTTATTATTAATGATAAAATTAAGGTCATAAATAAAATTTTACTTTTATTAGTATTAATGATAAAAATAATAATTTCTTTATATATCTCATAATTTTTATTGTTATTTTTTTTATTTTTAACAAAAATCAAAAAATATAAACAAAGAAAAAACAATAAAAACAATTAAAACCTACAATTGAAACAATAAAATCAATAAAAAATTGCAGTTGTTGATTTTGTTGTTGTTTGTTGAAGTTGTTTATTTTTATTTATTTTCTTACTCTTACTCTCATTAATTATTGAAGATTATGGGTAATTTTTTATTATTTAGAATATAACAAAGAATAATAATTAAGTAAAAAAGAATAATAAAAAAAAAAGAGAAGAAAAAAATGGCAAATATTGAACTTGTGTAAAAAAGTTCAAAAATGAACTAAAAAAAGACTATAAATGAAAGCAAAAAGAAAAAAAAAATTGTCAGTCATAAACTAAATTTTTTACTTATGGGCCCTGGGCTTGTACGCTCTCCACTCCAGGCCATTATAATGGATCATCCATATTTATACCCAGGCCAGAAGTAACCGATTACCGACCCAACCCAACTAAACGGTTGTCGTCCCCCTCTCAAAAACCCTAATTCACGGCAATGCTCGCCAATTTTCTGCTGTTAAAAGCCTAATTACTTTAATCCAAAAATCCTCTTCAAATTCTCAATTACCTTCTCTTCAGGGTAATTATCAATCTCTCTCAATACTGCATTTCGTTTCTTTTTCCTGTTTTTGCTCAAATTTATGTTTTTCTTTTTTGTTTGGGCATGATTTTACTTTCAGGAACCATCAAACATGGTGAAGAAGAGCAAAAGTAAGCCACGCCCACTTCTCAATTTGCAATCTTTTTTATTGGGTATTATTTAGTTTGTTCTGTTTTTGGCTTTTTTTTTTTTCTTATATGTGTTGTGTGATGAGCAGAGAGTAAGAGTAAAAGAGTAACCTTGAGGCAGAAGTATAAGGTTTTAAGGAAGGTTAAAGAGCATCACAAAAAGAAAGCTAAGGAAGCTAAAAAATTGGGGTTGAAGAATAAACGTAAAGTAGAGAAGGATCCTGGTATTCCCAATGATTGGCCTTTTAAGGAACAAGAGCTCAAAGCTCTTGAAGTTCGCCGGGCTCGTGCTCTTGAGGAATTGGAGCAGAAGAAAGCTGCCCGCAAAGAAAGGGTATGATTTTGCTTTGGTGTCCTTGTTATTGCGTTCAATGTTTAGAATTGATTTTGTTATATAGATGTGAGTCTTATTAGCGAAAAGCAGTTTTAACTTGTTTGATGTTGCTAAAAATAAAGCAGGAAGTAACTTGCTTTGCTGAATGGTGACCTCCCTGAATTACAATTGGGAGCTTGATGTACACAAAAATTGTTTGTTAACTTGTTAGATGGGTCATTAATTTTATTTTGGTTTTCTACATTCTTTATCTTCTCTGCTGTATCCCTGCACGGTTTGCTGATCTTTCCTACATCTTTGGTCTCTTATCGGTAACCTTATGAATTTTCAGGCTCAAAAGAGGAAGTTGGGGTTACTTGAGGATGATGTAGAGCAACATTCTGAAGAGCAAAATAATAATGATGATTTTGGTGGAATTGCAAGAAATAGGGGTATGCAATTGGAACATATACCTTCTTTGGGGAAAGTTTGAAGTAATAAATTTCAAGTTAATAACTACTTCCTTTTTTTTCCTTACAGATAATTCAGATAGGGCATTCTACAAGGAGTTGGTTAAAGTCATTGAAGAATCAGATGTCATATTGGAAATCCTTGATGCTAGAGATCCTCTTGGTACCCGTTGTGTTGATATGGAAAAGATGGTAATGAAATCAGGCTACAATAAGCACCTTGTGTTACTTCTAAATAAAATTGGTAATTTTTCTTTCACTCACTCTTCCTTATCTCTCTAACAAATTTCTCTCTCTCTCTCTCTCTCTCTCTCTCTCTTTTTATACATGGCTTTCTGCTTAAATCTGTTGCAACACGGGCAGATAAAATGCAATGTTCTGTGAGTTCTTTTCAATTTTGTATTATATTGTTTTCTGAATTTGTTCTTGCATTGTAGATCTTGTCCCTCGAGAAGCTGTTGAAAAATGGCTCAAATATCTTAGAGAAGAATTTCCTACAGTTGCCTTCAAGTGCAATACCCAAGAGCAGAGGTCAAACTTAGGGTGGAAATCTTCCTCAAAAGCAGCAAAGGCCAGCAATATTCTGCAAACAAGTGATTGTCTTGGAGCAGAAACTCTTATTAAACTGCTGAAAAATTATTCAAGAAGTCATGATGTATGTTGGGCTATTCTTTGCTTTATTGAGCTCTTCTATTTCTTTCATTCTCTAAGGAGAATGCACCTGATGTTTTATCTTAATTATTAGATGTTCATTGTTTTGGTATATTGTTGTATGTGAAATTGTGCCACTACGAATTCAGGCTTTGTCTTTAAAAAAAAAATTGTCAATTTGTTGTCATGTCTCTCATGTAGTAATCTGATGTGCTCTGTGGTTTTTCACAGATCAAAAAATCTATCACAGTTGGCATTATTGGTCTGCCTAATGTTGGTAAGAGTAGTCTAATAAACAGCTTGAAGAGATCTCATGTTGTCAATGTTGGTGCTACCCCTGGGTTAACAAGATCAATGCAAGAAGTTCAGCTAGACAAGAATGTTAAATTGCTGGATTGTCCTGGTGTTGTGTTGCTTAAATCTGCAGAGAACGATGCATCTGTAGCACTTCGCAACTGCAAAAGGATTGAAAAGCTAGATGATCCAATCAGCCCAGGTGATTTAGTTGAATTTTCTTTTAGAAAAATTTTAACCCTAGGATTTTTAGTTCTGTGTTCGGCCTCAAAGTAGGTATTTTAAGGTTTTGTAGCTTATTTTTATATTATGATTAGCATATCGATGCTCATTGCCCCTTTGAACAAAACAGTGAAAGAAATTCTCAAGCTGTGCCCAGCCAGAATGTTGGTGACCTTATACAAGACACCAAATTTTGAATCAGTTGATGACTTTTTGCAAAAGGTGGCTACAGTCAGGGGTAGGCTGAAGAAGGGCGGTATTGTGGATGTTGAGGCTGCTGCCAGAATTGTTCTGCATGACTGGAATGAGGGTAAACTTTGTGGGAACTTTACAGTTCTTCCATCTTAATGAATAAGCAGAGACAAATTCAAGATAAGATGATGTGCATGAGAATTTGTATAGATACAGAAATTTAGTTTCTTAAAACATTCTTTATTTGACATATTTCAGGTAAGATTCCATATTACACAATGCCCCCAACTAGGAATCAAGAGGAAGCTTCGGAATCTAAGATTGTTTCAGTGCTTGGAAAAGAATTTAACATTGATGAAGTTTACACTGGTGAATCCTCATTCATTGGAAGCCTCAAGTCTGTTAATGACTTTATTCCGGTTGAAGTTCCTCCTAGTTGCCCAATCAGCTTCAATGAAAGCATGATGGAGGTTTGTAATCTCAATCTCTCTTACTGTTAACTTTTGGGTTGTAGCATGGACTTCCAGAAGTGTCAATTTTTAAAATGAAATTTGGAAGTGGCAAATGGATCCTTGGTTGTAAGCAAATTTTTTCTTTTAACACTGGTCGTAAGCAACTTCGTATGTGCTCTCAAACTTATGGGCTTACTTATTATGGATGTTTTGTCTTCCTGCAAAAGAATAACTATATTAAGAATAATGGCTTCGCCTTTAAATGGTAATAGAAAATAATTAAATAACTGTTGCAATAGTGCTTGTGGAAGTGATATTTGTAATGATGCTGAGATGTATATAATTTGAGTTTGTTTTGAATGGTAACACTATAGGTAATCAATTTCACAGAATGCTTAAAATATTGGATTATAGAATCAATGTAGACATTTTTCATGCTTTGGTTTAGGGAGTTGTCTTGATGTTACTTTTCATGGGAGATTTGATTGATTGATTGATTTTTTTATTTTTTTTTGAAGCAGTTTTGCCCACTGGTGCTTTTTAGGGCCTTTACTTTTCCTATAAACATAATGTTGAATAGAACTTTCTGTTTTGATCTGTACATTTGCATGTGTGGGTTAGACTCCTTATCAAATTATTTGATTGATGGAAATTGTGGGTTCTTTCAACAAAACTCCTTATCAAATTATATGATTGATGGAAATTGTGGGTTCTTTCAGCAAAATTTGTGCATGTTTTTATTTTGAACAGGTAAAAATCATGCATGTTATGGTTTGTTCTTTCATTTGTGAAAGATTACTAGCCTCCAAATTGCTAAATTTGACAATCTTATAGTTTGTCTCAGTGTCTTTCAGTGTGTATTTTCTAATTAATTTTTTTGCTCATCAGGGAGATATTGAAACCCAACCATCAACTAAAGGCGATGAAAATGATGAAGCTATGAGTGACGATGGTGAAGAACAGCCTGGCCAGGACCAGACAATGGGTTCTGAAGAAAATGATAATAACAAAGCCAAGGGAAAAAGTGCAAGCAGCCGGCAGAATGAGAAACTTTATGCAGCGGAAGGTATACTTAATACTAAAATGAAACGAGCAGAAAAGAAGAGGAGGAAAAAAGCAGGTAAAGTGGATCAAATGGATGATGACTATGATTTTAAAGTAGATTATTTCAAGAAAAAGGATTATGCCATGGATGTCGAAGAAGGGGGTGGGGAAGAAGATGATGATAACCAAATCATTGGCAAGGTGCCAATGTCTGGTGTTCAGTTGGATGATGAATGATTGGATGCATGAACAAAAGAAGGCTTGCATTTTCAGATGGTGGGTGAGTTTTTACCGTTATTTTTAGTTGAGTTCTATAATAATTTTTTTTACAACAGGCAAAGATTACATCTACATATGTTTTCGTACTCTGCACAATGTAAGAGAAATTTTTGTCGAGTTGAGAATTTTGTTGAGTTGAAAGAAATTATGTTAATCTATCAACATATCTACTGTACATCATAAAGCGATAACCCCCATCTGGTTTGGATAGTTGCTAAATTATGTTAATTTAGAAAGGAAAAAAAAAGAAAAATATCTTTATGTTTGCTGATCAATATTCCAGGGAATGGTGTATTCGGGCAGTCAAACAGAGCAAACTTGCGTCATTGATACTTCAATTGCTTAAAAACGTTAAACCGTTTTCTGAATTTGAAAATTGATCATTGTCAAATTTCAAAATATTGAAGATGATATTAGTTCTTTGTCTAGGCAGAGGCATTGCTTCGACACCATAAAACGTCCAAGACTTGGAGAAAATCCAATGACCAACTTGTATTTCATCTTTATGGGTTATTTAATTGCACCAAATCAGTATTTTGAGATCACTACTCACAATACAGAAGCTTTTACAGTTCTGAGGGGAAATTTTGTGCATAAGCCCTGGTATTATTAGTGTTTCTTCAAGGCTAAGCAGCACATGTGAAAAGATTGCAACCAAAAAACTAATGAAGTCCATTCATGTGAGATTGTGAAGACATAGCTAGTTCTCTTTAAATCTGATTCGCATATGAAGAGGTCCCATTAGCACAGGAAGCTTGGCAATCAGCCATTAACTATTAGGCGTAAGCCATTCCTTAAGTTTATATGATGGGAAGTTTAGAATACATATCACATGCTCAATCATCATTTGACATTCCAACACCAGGGCCCTTCCCAGGGGAATCTGAACCTGCCTGAGAAGTAGGAAAAGCAGTTGAATTTGAAGATGAGGGAGAATTTGTAGGAGTGACAGCATTGGTGGTTGGTGATGAAGTTGCTGTGTCAATGCCATATGAGGTTGATGTTGCATCAACTGTAGGAGGCTTCGGAACGAGTCCTTGTGCCTCCATGGCTTCACGTGCTGCATTTTCCTTGGCTCTTTTGGCTTTTTGCAGCACATCTTCCTGCAGACAGTTAACGGGCTACTAAGAAGAATACAACAACAGAATCAATATGCAATCATTCTAAATGGCTTCAAAGATTCAAGTATCAACTGAAGATTATGGATCCTATCCTATATTGGTTTGCACAAAATGTATATTCCTTGTTATCATAGCATGAAAAATTGCACTTACAACAGAGAAAGATACAAAAGTGGGCACATGCACTCTCACATCCCTTGATTAATGAATAGATTCAGACTACTGGAAAGAAATGATGTTGTACTTTAAGACTCCAACACACATGAAGAAAGCAATTTCAGATGCGCTATGAAGCAATCACATGTTTGTTGTACAACAACAGCAAAAGACTAGCAATTAACAACGAACTTTCCAGAAAATGACGAGAAGTAAATGATTCACACTTGTTAGCTGTGTCTTAAACACAAACATCAAATTATTACTGTCATCATATACTTCCTTATATGATGACAGTAATAATTTAAAACAAAAACCTTTAATAAAATAAATCTCATATAAGCTCACATTATAAGTTCATTACCTGGAAATCCTGTATTTGCCTCTGTTGCTCAGCTTGCAGCCTGCCAATTATGCTAAGAAACTCCCCAACTGCCGACTCGACACGCTCATTAACAGCTTCTGCTAGAGCTTTTCCCAAGAAAAATGCATCAAGGACATTGCTGCTTTCATTGTCACCTGCACAATGGCATACCTTACTCGTTATGCAAAAGACAATTAAGATTTATTAAGGAAATTCAACCACAGATGGCTTCCATGACTTCACAAGGTGGAACAAGTGAATCATGTGGCTTATATTTGATAATCCCTAAGAGGCAATTTTTAATATTCTTTCTCATGTTAATGTACTATTTATTAAAATAAATTTACTTATAATATAAAATAAAATCCTCAAACTGGCAATGTCTTGCCTTGCTCTTCACTCTCTAGAAAATCATCTAGTTTTCTCCGTTATCATCAATTAGTCGTCAAAACATATGCTTTCAGGTAGCAGGTCTCGAAGTGGGCATGCCTTGAAAACACTACTTGCTATAGACTCAAAATGTCAACCCATGAAAGATGAACACATAAAATGACTCCAAGCCTCTCCATCAAAAAGAACCGAACCATTGGGATCACTCCATAAAGGGTGGTAATGAATTGTCCATTGTCCCATTTCTTATGTACAATTGATTATTATGAACCACTTAAAGCTACCCAACCTAACACTCCTACACTCCTACAACTAGAATAAAAACTATTACTGGCCAGTCTAGTTCAGACCTAAAGCTTATAAACTCTAATCTTTGGCAAGTAAACATCTTGCTGGAGATAAACAAAACTAATCCAAATCTCCACCTCAAAGTTACAGCCTTCCCCATAAAATTTTCACAACAGAATCCTTCAAAAGAAGGAATCTTTATTGTTTTCTGGGTTCAGCAATTCCTGTTAATAGTCACAAAATCTATTCTTGATAGATAAATAATAATCAACACAAGCCAAAAAACAAATAAGACCATTTCTATCGAAAGAAAAACAAAACAAAACTGGAAAAAGAGAGGCAATAGTACCAGAAGCAGGGCCACCAGGACCAGTGGTGCTATTACATCTGAGACTAATAACAGGAGACAGCTTTTCATATCCAAATCCAAGACCCAGTTGTTTTTTAAGCTTTAAATCTGAGAAATTAGGATTAACAGAGCTAATAGCACAGCTAAAAGCGGTAGCCTGGCGGTTAGATTTAATAGAAGAGAAAGTAAGAGGTGGAGAAGGTGAAACCCCACTCATGCTGCTGCTGTGACTACTCTACGCTGTTTTAAGCTTTTTTTCTTCTGTATCCTTCTTGGGGCGCTTCGTTTCTATCTGAGGCTTCACACTTTTTGTACTTCGCCATGGTGGTTGTTACATGAACAAAACCGAAGAAACTATCTTCCTTTGATTTTTTTTTGGGAAACCCCAATTTTTGGTCCCTTACTTTTCGAGTTTTTTCATTGAGTCCTGTATTTTAATTTTTTTTTTCAACAAGACCTACTATGTATAGACCATTATTCAGACAATTATTTACTGAATAACGACTATGATCATGCTTCTAAACACACACATCATAATCTAATGATGTGAGATCTAAAAAGACCAACCTCGACATCCACGAACTCACTTTAAGGCTCGAGTTATGGACCAAAATTTATCATACCGCCATAACTGTTAGCCCGATTTTTTTTTGTCAATAAAACTTACTATTCATATACAATTATTCAGACAATTAATGACTGAACAAGGCCTAAGAATATGCTTACAAACACACGCACATACCTCAATCTAACAATGTAGAATTCAAGAGGGCCCCTATCTTTTAATTTTACTCTATTTGATTATGTAATTTTATTTTTTTCATTGAATTATACTTTTATTTTTTTTATACATTCAATAAAATTTCATTTTCTATAATTAATACTATATCCAATTTAATCCTTATAAATTATATAATTGAATTCCTATATTTTTAAATTATACTACTTAAATTTTTATAATTTTTATTTTTAGTCAATCAAATTCTTATTTTTAAATTTTTTTAAGTTGATTGTTAAAATCCTAAAATGCATATTCTTTTATTTTTTATCTAGTTAAAATTATAGATTATCAATTTCTAATAAATTTCTATTGATAAAAATGTGTATGATTTTTTAAAATATGTATAATACCAATTTAATTTAAATATATAAATGAAAAAAAAATTATTTTTTTTATTCAAAAATATTTAGCTACTTATTTGTATAGAAAATTAATAAATTTGTGATTTCACTAATTTAAAATTCTAATTAAATATGTAACTAATACAACTTTTGAACACATGTTAAATTTCAATTTTAGATCATCATTAATTAAAATATAAAGATTTAATAAACAAAAAATTATATTAACCAAAATTTTTTATTAACTAAATATTTTATAATTCATGTGACCTTAAATCTATAATAATCATGCATATAATTAAGATATAAATGCTTTTATTTATTAAATTTATCTATTAATTAGCAAAAAAATGAAAATATTTATTACATTATTTAATATTTTTATAAGTAAATGATTTGTATAGAATTTTTAATTCACCAAATTAAAAGTTTCAAATTATAATTAAATAACTTAAAGGTAAATTAGATAAGAAAATAATAAAAAAAATAATGATTTAGATTCTCAATAGTCTTATTAGGTTGTTTTAGTGAAAAAATCAATGGAATTACAAATTTATTAATTAGGTATATAAACGTTGATGACTAATTACAATATTTTATATCAAAATAGATAAAAAAAATATTTATCATATATATTTAATTTTTATTTCTATTGTAAATATTTTTAAATTATTTTTTAATATTATATATATCTTTTATTAATAGAAATTTATTATAAATAAATGACCTATATTTAAAAAATATGGGAAAAAATTAATGAAATAATATGTCTTTTAAGATTTTAATAATTAACATAGAAAAGTCAAAAATGAGGATTTAATTGGC
>CATIWM010088493.1:0-17596 GCA_949671775.1 Mallotus repandus | reverse complement strand
CAAGAAATACTCAATATTTCACATGTTCATGCTATAATCATAATATCAACTTGACAATAAACACAAAAAGCAAACTAAAGACTAAGAAATTAAAGCTTTTATTGAAAATAAAGAATTTAAAGCTAGAAAATGAGAATTCTCATTGATTTAACCACGTTTAGAAGCTCCTAACTAGGCCCTCAGAGGTTATTTTTTATCTAAATGCTTATTGACTACAAGGATCTTATCTCTTTCTCAAGAAATGATGATTTTCAATCTTAGGTTCTCCCTTTTCTTCTTTTCTTCTTTTTCTTTCTCTTTTTCCTTCTGTCAAAAACCTTTTTTTTTTGTTTTTCCCTTTTTTTTTCTTTTTGTCTAAAAAACTCCAAACTCCTTTTCTAACCACCCCAACCCCTTTTTTAAGCTTCTCACCTTTGTTTCTTTTCAATTTCCCACAAACTAAGATAAATATCCACTTTTCTTTTTTTTTTTTTATTAGTCTCTCCTCTTTTCTCTTTTTTTTTGCCTTCAAAGTCTTATTTTCACGCATAAATCTGCAGATTAAAGATAATATGGGCGCATCCCTTATTTAATACAGCCATAATTGGCATTTAATGCAATAAAGGTCAGTTACAAAGAGGCACTACCTCTTTGATGAGGCATCACCTCACTTATGCCTAGGACAAAGAGGCGATTGCCTCTTTGCCCATGCCTAGTTTGGGCCTTCGGGTTAAATGAGTTTTTGGGCTTAAATTTGAAGTTTTGGGTCCTAGTTTGGTATTTTGGGCTCAACTAAAGGTTTTGGACTCTCAAGTCCATTCCTAAAGAAAGTTTTGGATCCCCTTGCATTCGATATCCGTATTATCTCATCATTGGGCTTTTGTTACAAGCCGACTAAATAAAGGGTGTCCACAAATACCGAATTAAACTAAAATATCGAATTGAAAGAAAAAAAACCATACCGAACCAAATAATTTTAACCCCAAATTGAACCGGACCACGTTTTATAACTAATTTAATACAGTACTGGATATTTGCAAAAAACTAAATCGAGAACCATAAAAAACCATACCAAACCAAGACCCGAATATAGTACCGAATATTAATAATACGAAAAAGTACAATTTTGTACCCTTTAGTTTAAGATTTTGACATAGATGGTCCTGTGTTATTTTTTATGACACTTTACTACCTTTAGTTCATGTCTGTTAATACATTAAGGAAAAAGTCAGTAACGTCATTACATATGCTGATGTGGTGTATTGACGTGGCTTTTAGCTCCAAAAGAAAAAAAAGGGACAGCACAATTTTATACCTTGTGGTTTGAGGTTTTGACACAAATGGTCATGTATTATTTTTTTGTAACACTTTACTTTACCTTGAGTGTATGTCGGTTAACACATAAAGGCAAAAAGTCAGTAACATCGTTACACCTGCTAACGTAGTGTGCTAACATGGCTTCCAGTGTGCTGATGTGGCTACCAGTATATGGCTTATGTCCAAAAAAATTAATTAATTTTTTTTAGGAACAACGTGGCTCAAAGAGTGGGGAGGAGGAGAGGTTTATGAGAAAATATTTAACTGAATTTGGCCCAAAGCAATGGTCCTAAATTTCTACCTCAACTAGAGAAATTATCCCAAGCTAGCTCCTTCGCATGATGTCAGCTCCTTTGCCACAACCTCATGATCTCCTATGCACCCAGCTCCTTCATGCGATGAACAGCTGGCAGTGGGGAAGCTTTGGTCAGCAGAGATGACAATAAGGGCTCAACACTGGCTTCTGGCGGTGACGATGGCTTGTGGTGGAGATCCAGTAGCAAGTGGTTGATCGAAATAAAGAAAGCAAAGCAAGAGAAGAAGAATATATTCCCAAATTTATACACTTAAAGTAGTAAAGTGTCACAAAAAAATAATAAAGGACCATCTGTGTCAAAACCCCAAACCACAGGGTATAAAATTGTACTTCTCTCCTTTTTTGGGGGGGGGGGGGGGGGGGGGGGGGCACCTAGAAGCCACGTCAAGATGCCACATCAGCAGGTGTAACGATGTTATTGACTTTTTCCTTAATGTGTTAACGGACAAAAACTCAGGGTAATAAAATGTCATAAAAAAAACACAGGACCATCTTTGTAAAAATATGAAACCACATGGTAGAAAATTGTACTTTCCCCTTAATAATAATATATAAGTATGAATAGATATTAGTGAACTTAATTATATATTTTTCATTAAATTATTAAGCAATATATATTAACGCATGTATAATTATATATGATAAAAATTAATATATTTTGTGTTTAAAATATAATAAATAAATTATTAACAAAATATTTTTATTAATTTTATTATTATCACCGTCATCATCATTTGTATCATCATCATTAAGTAAAAATATGCAATGCCCATTATATTTCAATTTAAAATAAAATATTTCAATTTAAATTTGTGACTTTATGTATAATGACTAATTAGAAAAGCACATTGTTTATTTTGTTTTATTATTAGATTTTAATGGAGTCCCTTACTATTTTTTGACTTGTTACATTTTCTTCTTACAGTAAATCATGAGTCTATGTGCTAATTTCTACTAATTATGTTTTCCTTTACTAGAAAGGTATGGCTTTTGTGAGTTTTTATTTTTATTTTTTTGCATTTGAAAGAACACTTGAGAGGGTGTTGATGATTTGCTGAATTACAATTTACAACTGTTGTGTTGGGCACCTGTTTGTAACAATAGCACTAGCATGCTTCCTTATAGGCAACAACACCGAACTTGACTATATTCAACCAGATAATTTAAAAAAAAAAAAACCATTCCTTAACTATTAGCTCCCTATTCTTCCAACTTATCTAGTTTCTAAGAAACCAAATTCCTGGTTATGCATGTAAACTACAAGCAGTTACATTCAAGTAAGTAAGCATAAGCGGTTGAGGATGTTGATGGAGAGCAGAGAGAAAAACAAAGAGGTCATTATGTTAGAACCTGAAATGCAACAGCTTTGATTTTGGCTTGAAAAATTTTGTTTAATTGAATTTTTTTGTATGTTTTTTAGAGTTTTTGTCTGTTGCCAATTTGTTCAAGAATTCTTTTGGCAACAAAACTATTTTGGTTAGAAACATTGACAAATCAATGTACTCAAGTAACGCATACCAAAAAAAATTGAAACTGAAGCACAATCAATTATTATGCGCAATTAGACAATGACCTTTTTAAGTTGAAAGAATTCAATAACCACCAAATAAAATTAAAAAATTTTACTTTGCAACCACTAAAAAATACTCTCAAAAAGCTATTTTTAGTGTTTACCAGATATTGAATTTCAGAAAGAATCTATAAATAATTGAAATTAATAATATAAATTTATTTATTACATAAATTCTCGAAAACCCATTTTGAACCGTACTGTACCAAACCGTTCCGATAGAACCGAATATCTGTATCGAACCACACCGAAATATGGGATGGTACTGGTATGGAAATTTTTAATTAAGTAATGGTATTGAAAATTTTATTTTTAAAATCTCTGAAATATGGTACGGTTCCGGAGATTTTAAATCTCCGGATTTTCCTGACTCGTGCTCACCCCTACTTAAAACTACCTCACTTTCAATTTTATTCTCAATAAAGTATTCATGTCTGCTTTCGAACAATGATGAATACTTTGCATGATAGGTCGAACAAAAAAAATCTATGTATTATTTATTAAATAGCCAATTAGACAAGTAACTTTTTTTTCTCCTATTTCTTAAATAAATATTTTATTTATTTCATTTATTTATTTTTATAAATTATTCTACTATTTAATTTAAATAATAATTATATAACATACTAAAATAATTTTAAAAAATTTTAAATTAAAAAATATTTCTTTTTCGTAAATTATTATTTTATTAACAATGATAAAAAAATTAGTTAAATATTTTTAATATAAATTTTAATTAAGATATAGATGAATAAATATTTTATATTTGAATAAATTCAATTAGTTTTAGCAGCATTTTAATATGTATTAGATTTTAAAAAATTATAAACTCAATTGTATTTTAATTAGACAATCTAAAATAAATTTTCTTTTAATTAGGCTATTTTACAACAAATATTTGAAAAATAACATATTTTACTTAATAATTATATTAGTTATTATAAAATATAATTAATTTAAGATAAAATTGAAAATTTATTGTATTTTTTCTTAAATTAATTGTATTTTATTGTAACAACTAAAATTATTAATAGAAATATGTTCACTTATTTTATTATTCAAAAATTTATTGTAAAATAGCATAATTTAAAGACATATTTTTTAAATCTCTATCTAATTCAAATTCGATTGAATTTTAAAAAAAATGGAAATCTAACACAAATTATGGTATCAACAAAACTAATCACATTTTATCCTTATAAAGAAATGTAGAACTAATAATTTTAAATTCTAAACTTTGTTTCTCTCAAATTGACTAAGTTCTTCTTGTATAGTAAGGACCCAACATTTATCACACAAAGCATCATCAATATTTTTAAGTTCAATTTGAGAGATGAAAGTTAAATTAACTAGAGGTTTAAAATGAGATATAGTGGTTACCCCCTTTGAAGTGTCACCAATGATGAGGTCCTTTGGATGAGCTTTCTTGAATTGCCACTTCTTTGGTAGTTCATCCTTCAAGGTGAGTTAAAGCACCTCTTCATTATCTTTCTTATTGAGATCATCATTTTAAAAGGCTTGTTGGCATCTCCTTCTTTAAGGTTCATTTCACAAAGTCTTATATCTTTTTCATTCAATGTATAGGTGTATATATATACAAGCTTAAGAGACAATAATCCCCATAAGTCACTGCTATTCTACCTACCATACTGACTGCAATCAGTATGTACCTCTCTGCCATCCTATCTACCATACTGAGTATGTCAGTATGATCACAAACTAACAACCTGTAATCAATACAATCTGTAACACTCCCCCTCAAGTTGGGGCATAGATGTTAATCATGCCCAGTTTGTTACAAAGATAATCAATTTAAATCCCATTAAGAGCCTTTGTGAAGATATCCCCTAATTGTTCCCTAGTCTTTACATATCCTGTAGAAATCAGGCCGTGCTAAATCTTTTCATGAACAAAGTGACAGTCAATCTCAATATATTTTGTTTGCTCATGAAAGGCTGGATTAGATGCAATATGAATTACGGCTTGGTTGTCACACTATAATTTAGTTGGCATTGAGACCTTGAGGTCCATTTCACTAAGGAGTTGATGCACCCACATTATTTCACACACAAACAGGACCATAGCCCTATATTCAGATTCTGCACTTGATAAAAAAACTACATTTTATTTCTTACTTTTTCATGAAACTAAATTGCCTCCAACAAAGACACAATATTCTGAAGGGAATCTTCGATCTTCCTCACATCTAGCCCAATCAACATATGAAAAGTACTTAATTCTAGTATGGCCATGATTGCCATACAGAATGCCACGTCCAATAGCTCCTTTTAAATAGACCAAAATTTGTTCTACTGCCTTCCAGTGATCGACAGTTGGAGATGACATATACTGGCTAACCGCACTAACTGAATATGAAATATTTGGACATGTCACAGTAAGATAATTCAACTTCCCAACCAATCTTTTGTATCTCTCAGGATCTTCAAACAATTCACCATCTTTTGTAAGCTGCAAATTAGGAACCATTAGAGTACTAAATGATTTAGCCCGCAATTTTCCTGTTTCAGAAAGTAAGTCTAATATATACTTCCTTTGAGATAAGAAGATTCATTTCTTGCTCCTGGATACTTCAATTTCCAAAATGTATATCAACATTCCCAAATATTTAGCATGAAACTGAGTATGGAGAAAAGATTTAAGAGAGGAGATCCCTGTAGTGTCACTACCAGTGATCACAATATCGTCCACATACATGACTAGTAGAATGATGCAACATCAAATTTTTTATGGAACACAGAATTATCAGACTTACTCTTCTGCATTCCAAACTTCTCAATAGCCTGACTAAACATGCCAAACCAAGCATGAGGACTTTGTTTTAAACCATACAGGGACTTACGAAGCCTACATACTTTCCTATACTCCCCCTGAGCAACAAAACCAGGTGGTTACTCCATACAAACTTCCTCCTAAAGGTCCCCATGAAGAAAGGCATTTTTTATGTCTAACTAATACAAATGCCAATGATGAGTAGTTGCCATAGAAAAAAAGAGCCTGACAGAAGTAAGTTTAGCAACAAGAGAAAATGTGGCATAATAATCCACTCTATATGTCTGAGCGTATCCTTTAGCAATAAATAAAGCTTTTAACCTGGCAATAGATCCATCAGAATTAACTTTTACTGCAAACTCCTATTTATATCTAATAGCCTATTTTCTGGTAGGTAGATTCTCCGAGGTCCAAGTACCATTAACATCTAACGCATTCATCTCCTCAATCATTGCATTATGCCAGCCAGAATATGCTAAAGCTTCATGAACAATTTTAGGGAGAGAAATGGAATAGAGAGTGGTAATAAAAGAATAAGAAGAAGATGACAAATGGTTATAGGAAACAAAGGAAAAAACTAGATAGGTGCATGTGTGTTTACCTTCACGGAGAGTGATGGGAAGATCATCACTCAGAAGTGGATCTGATGATAAAAATTTTTGGCTCATCAGGACATGGAGCAGGAGGATCTTGAACAAGTGCAGCAATAGTAACAGGAGGTTATGTCTAATAGGAATATGTTTGTGTGATAGGAGGCATAATAGGAGTTGAAGAAGCAACTAAAGGAGGAGGAGTAATAGTATAAACTAATAAATCATCTTCCTCCCTTGACCAGTAGGACCTAAAGATGAAGAGAATGGTGTATATTCAAAAAATGTCACATCAGCTAACACAAGATACCTGCTTAAATTAGGACAATAACACCTATATCCCTTTTGCATATGGGAATAACCAAGAAAAATACATTTCAAAGATTTTGGATCAAGTTTTGTAACCTACAGGCAGACATCTTGAACAAAATAAGTACATCCAAATATCCTAGATTCAATAGGAAGTAATGGCTTATTAGGAAAGAGAACAGAAAAAGGAGTCTCACTAGACAGGACCGAGGAACGCATCCGATTAATCAGAAAATAAGCTATAGAAACAGCATTAGCCTAAAAGTGTTTTGGAAACTACATTTGAAATAATAATGTTCTAGCAGTTTTAAGAATATGTCTATTTTTTCTTTCAGCAACACCATTCTGAGAAGGTGTGTCCACACAAGATATTTGATGAAGAATACCATGTTTGATTATATAATTTTGAAAAGGTTCTGATAGGTTTTCCTTAGCACTATCACTTCTTAAAATTTGTATAGGCACACTAAATTGAGTTTGAATTTTAGCACAAAAAATAGAAAAATGAGTGAACAATTCTGATTGATTTTTCATCAAATATAACCATGTTATTCAAGAATAATCATCAACAAAAGTAATAAAGTATCTAAATCCAGTTTTAGATGTAACTGGACAAGGACCCCAAACATCAGAATGTACCAACTCAAAAGGAGCATTAGCTCGTTTATTGACTATTGGACTAGAACCGAGACAATAATGTTTGGCAAACTAATAAGATTCACAATCTAAAAAAGACATGCTAGAAAACTAACACAATTTCTTAAAAATAGAAAAAGAAGGATGACTCAATCGACAATGTGCTTCAAAAAGAGTGACAACTCGGGTACAGGCGACAAATTTTGGTATTTGTGTATCGAGGATGTAGAGACCTCCAGACTCATGTCCCTTACCAATAATCTTCTTTGTCATAAGATCCAGAAGTAAACAATAATCAGGAAAAATGAGACACAACAATTAAGATTCTGAGTGAGTTTACTAACCAAGATCAAATTAAAGGATAACTGAGGTAGATTAAGAATATATGATAAAGTAAGTGATGATGATGGATTAATTGTTCCAGATCCAATAACACAAGATGTGGATCCATCAGCCAAAGTAATAGGAGAGTAAGATTTATGTGACTGAAAATTAGAGAATAAACTAGAATTACTTGTCATGTGATCTGTAGTACTATAATCAATGACCCATTGTGAAGAAGAGGAAACAAGACATGTATTGGGTTTACCTATCTCTGAAATGATAGGAACGGGACTGGACTAATTTTCATTGCTTCTTAAAGTTGAGTCAATCTGGGGTATTCATCGGCAGATATCAAGACAGATCTTTTAGAGGTATAAGAAGTAGATGCAACATGGGTATATTTAGTTTTTCTGTATTGAAACCTCTAACAGTCCCGCATGATATGACCTGGCTCATGGCAATAGTGACATATGTTCCCTCGACTCCAGTCTACGAGTACCAGTATTTTTGTCATGGCTGGTAGATCCCATGCTCGTATTATTACCACTACTCATGTATGGTTGTTTCCCTGATTTAGAGATGTGATGGTTAACAAGAGCACTGTTAGCTTGAGTAGGTTGAACAATTGGTGAACTTTTTGTACATAGAACCCTACTAAAAAGTTCTTGCAGAGAAGAAATCTCTGAACCAGAAAGAATTTATGATTTAGCAATCTTAAATTTAAATGGAAGACCAGCTAAAAAACTCATAACAACCAGCTTCTCCGGCTGAGCTTGTTGTACAGTCACATTAGTGCTGAAAGGAAACAACATGTTGAGTTCTTCATATATTCTCTTGAAATCCATGAAGTAACTAGTGAGAGATCTATAACTTTTGTCTACCCTGTAAAATCCTTTACACACATAATTGATAAGAGAGATATTCCCTTTCCCAAAGTACAGAAATTCAAAGTAGTTTATTAATTCTTTGACTATCCTACAGTGAGTTACTAAGCCAGCTACCTCACTATCAATAGAATTAAGGATCTATAAAAACAATCTAGCATAATTTCTCGTCCAAGATAGTTTAGACTTATCTATAGGAGGATCATCAATCAAATGACTATCCACAAAAATATTGAGCAAATATAACTCGATAGTTTGATGCCAATCAAGGTAGTTTTTACTATTAAGTTTATGTTCCATAATTTTGGACACCATCGGAACCATATTAGGAACAACTACAGTCTTTATCTTTACCATATTTCACTACAAACCACAAAACCACAAGATACAGATTTTTTTAACTCCTTTTTTTACCTTAAAACTTTCTAAATTAATATCTAATTCAACCCAGGCTATCAATTATATATATATATACTCACCAAACAACAATCCCCTATTCTTGAAGACAACTTCACAGCACTCTTAATCCTAAGCAAAAATAAACCTTGGCAGAAAACTAAAAAATCACACGATAGACAAACCTATACAAGAGATCCCACCTCAGTCATATTTCAAAAGAAACAACCCATATAACATGAAAAAATACCACGGACCACAAAGCTAAAGAACACAGGTTTTTGTTAGACTTGTATATCCACACAACATAGAGAAAAATACCACAAACCACAAATCTACAAAATATAGGTTCTAGACAGACCTCTCTATAGCCAATGATCCTACCACAGTGCAGATAAAGATCCAATCAGGTATGGAAAAAAATAAGGTAGATCGAGACAAGTTAAGCACTGTCAACCCGGTCACTTTTTGGCAACGCATGTGCCTCCACACACCAGCGCGTGGGATTTGGACAACAACTTTTGGCAGTGTGTGAGCCTTACGCGCTT
The DNA here is from genome assembly GCA_949671775.1 of Mallotus repandus. Taxonomy (NCBI): domain Eukaryota; kingdom Viridiplantae; phylum Streptophyta; class Magnoliopsida; order Malpighiales; family Euphorbiaceae; genus Mallotus; species Mallotus repandus. The sequence goes on along the minus strand of CATIWM010088493.1, from coordinate 7,937 downwards.
AGATTTAGGTGGCCAAATTATGGGTTTTGATTGGTCGGTGTACTGAACTCCTCCCTGGGCTGGTGGTGTCGACAAAAAGCCCTCCAAAGGTGGTGAACCCGAATCACCCTCACTCACACCCAAATAACCCAGAATTTGTATTTCCAGAGCAATGGCTCTAATACCATGAAAACAAAGTAATAAAAATTGAATTTCTCATATCTTTTTCATTCAATGTATAGGTGTGTATATATATACAAGCTTAGGAGACAATAATCCCCATAAGTCATTGTTATTCTACCCACTATACTGACTAAAATCAGTATGTACCTCTCTGCCATTCTATATACCACAATGAGTATTTCATTATGATCATAAATTAATAGCCTGTAATCTATACAGTCTTTAACAATAACATTGTCAACACTAACAAAATCTTTTCTAGAATTAAGTGGGTTAGATTCATAAAAAATAACATGCGTGGACTTTTTAACTACTAGAGTTCTCTTGTTAAAGATTCTATATCCTTTGTTAGAGGTGGAATAGCCTAGGAATATTTCTTCATTGGCTTTGGAATCAAAATTTTTAAGGTTGTCCTTAGTGTTCAATACTAAGCATTTGCAACCAAATACTCTTAAAATATGAAATCTTATATTTTCTATTGTTCTAAAGCTCTTAAGAAGTTTTATTTAAAAAAGGTCTTTTGAAAACTCTATTAGAAATGTAGCCAGTTGTATTGACGGCTTTCACCCAAAAGTATAGTGGCAAATTATACTCATGAAGTATAGTTATAACTATCTTTACTAATGTTCTATTCTTTCTCTCAACTACCCCCTTTTGTTGAGGAGTTCAAGGAGAAGAATAGCAATGAAAAATATCATTTTCATCACAATAGTTTTTGAAAATTGATTTTCAAATTTGGTTCCATGATCACTTTTAATAATTGAAATAAAAAATCTTTTTCCTTTTCAACTCTTTTTGCAAAACTTTTAAAAGCATTTAAGGCATCATTTTTATGAGCTAAGAAATATACCCAAGTGAATCTTGAATAATCATCAACATGCATAAATACATTATGCATTCCACCTAAGCTAGCCACTTTAGTAAGTCCAAACAAGTTCCCATGAATTAATTTTAATTGCTTAGAAGTTGACTTTATTTTTTAGCTTAAAGGAGGACTTAGTTTGCCTTTTTTTTTTACAAACATCATAAGTCTTGTCCTTTATGAACTTGAGTTTGGGCAAGCCATCCACCAGTTCATTCTTGCTAAATTCATCTAAAAGTTCAATATTTATATTTCCTAATCTTTTATGCCAAGTCCATATGTCAAGGAAATGGACATTAGACATTTAATATATTTGTTATCAACTTTATTCAAGTCAATAATATAGACATTTTCAACTCTTTCACCTCTAAGTTACTGAGAAAGCAAATTTTTAAGATAGAAGGTGACTTTGTTTCCCATGTCACATAGTTAACTTATACTAAGCAAATTATGCTTCAAACCATCAACTAATAAAACATGATGTATGGAGAGGGTTTGAGGATTACATATCTTGCCAATTCCAATCATCTTCCTTTCAGCATTGTCCCAAATGTGACATCTCCTCCATCATTAGCTTCAAGGGAAGTGAATTGACCTTTATATCCCATCATATACTTTGAACATCCACTATCTAGATACCATTAAATTTTAGCCTTTGTGGACTTCAACCACACCTATACAATAACAAATCAAACACCTTTTTAAACCCAAATTTTAATTGGTCTAGGTTGGTTAGTTTCAAAGTAGTACAATAACATTTGCAAGTGTAGCCTTTTATAGAAGTATACATTATTAGTATGACCTTGGGCCATACAATAAAAGCATATAACATTTGTAAATCTATTCCTTCTAGGTGCATAATGGTGTCTTACATTAGCATGTTGCACATTTCTCTTGTAATGTGCTTACCTTCCAAATTATGCATGGAAGTTTTATGGATACATCCCAGGCTGTTTGTATGCTCTAGGGTGCATGTGAGACATACAATTAGAAGATTGTGTGTGATGTGATTATGAAGCAAGCTTTAGTGTTGTTTCTAGTGTACATGTAGGCATGCTTAGGTTGAGGTCTTTTAGCTTATGCCTTGGACCTTTAAGTCATGGAAGGTTGAGTATTAGTAGACTTAACATTGACTCTTGGTACTTAATACTTCTAAGCTTTAAGAGCTTGAGTCTTATCATATTGGGAAGTAGAACAAGAAGAGTCACATTTAGCTTTAATAAATTTAATGTGTGATGATGATAAGGATGAGACTCCATTTGAGTAACCAAGACCATAGGTGTCACCATGGAACTTTTAGGATTCAATGAGACTATTAAAAGTCTCTTTTCCTTTATAAAATTTAGAGATAAAGTTTCTTTCAAGGATTTCTTTTGAAAGCTTTTGATTTTTGTCTTTTTCTTTTTCAATTCAATTTTCATTGTAATAGAATTTTTCAAATCACTAGTTAATCTCAGCCTCCTCCTCCACCTCAAGATCATTAATTTTGAGGGCACTATCCTTGAAATCTATAAGGACATCACCGAAAAAGAAAGGATAAGAAAAAAAAAGCCATGATTTGCATAATGCAATATGACACAACAAAGCAATAATAAAGCAAGGAAAACAACAAACAGAAGCTAATCAGAGTAAAAAAAACTTAACAAAACACGACGGATATCAACCCGAGAAGTCAAGAGGAGGTAAGAACCCCTTAAAGAGCCGAAGTCAGGCTTAAATAAACTAGTGTAAACATGTTTAAAATGTGTGCATAAACATCCAGCGTATGGCCTCGTGCTCCAGAGCACGTGGGCACGTGCTGAACATGTGGCCACGTATTCCAACATGCGTGGGCACTTATTCCAATGCATGTAAACATGTGTCACAACCCTGCATGCATCTCAAAATGACCACACACGCACACTAAGGCACATGCACATACATTTTAAAGACCTTTCATGCATATTTCAATATAAAAACACATAGAACACACAAACATGAGCATTGAATGTCTAAAAAAGACTACATCAGCATCACATCACCAAAATAACATCAGCATCTAAAGAGATGACATCATTAAACATCTAAGTATATCGCATCAATGTCTAAGGAGATGATATCATCAAACATATAAGTAGATAACATCTAAGTATATGGCATCAACATCTAAGGAGATGACATCACCAAACATCTAAGTAGATTGCATCTAAGAAGATCACAACAGCATCTAAGGAGATGACATCACCAAACATCTAAATAGATTGCATCTAAGAAGATCACATCAGCATCTAAGGAGATGACATCACCAAACATCTAAGTAGATCATATCAGCATTTAAGGAGATGACATTATTAACTATATAAGTAAATCCTATCAGCATAAGACATCATCATCGTATCATCTCTCTGCTTGACACATAAGTAGGTTATAGTAGCATCATTTTGCATGACACCTTAATAGGTTATAGTGGCACTACCACTTCACTTAACACCAGATTAGGTCATAGTAGTATAATCATTTCACCTGACGCCTAAATAGGTTATAGTGACATCGCCTCTTAACATCGAAGTGGATGTTAGTTCCCTTAACATTACCAGAGAGTGTTAAGAACCCTTGGCACTGAAGAGAGTGTTAAATATGTTGCCTAAGTGGGTAGTTGTTACATTTGCATTTCATGTGCGTGTTTAAATGACAATATGTTTGATTGCATATCACTATCACGTGTTTGTTTCACTTGCCTAAATCATCTCATGTGAAATAATGCATTTCCTTTGCATGCTTTATCATCCTATATGAATTTCAAATTACATCTTTGCATGAACTCAAAATTGTATCACTACCATAATCATGTAAAGTTTGCATTGCATCTTGCATGTATCCAAAACTGCATCATGCATCCTTGCATTATTTGCATTATCCTTAAAAGGATTGAATCACCTTAAGAAATGACGAGCCCAACATCAAAAGACTACATGGCACATAGTCAGGTAACTACATCTTCCTAACAAATCTTTTTTTTCCTCATTGCATTGCTTCATGTGTATTAACATCAGCATTAGAATGTTATGCAACACATGTGAAGTAGGGGTAACTATCATACATCAAATTTTAATTGTCCCCAAAAGGGTCTAATGATGAAAATAGTCTTTCAAATATGACAAGAGTCTGTTCATTCGTACTGCCTCTAAAGCGTGCAAAAGTCTGAAAAGCCTAAAATCTCTTGAACATAGCTCTAAAGTGATGAATCGGTCACCAAATCATTAGGTTATACTTTGATTTCATGAAATATGAGCTTTTAGAATGACAAGTTGCGCATTTTGAAAAATTGTTGCTTAAAGTTTGCAACTCGTTAGATCGGTATTCATCTTGTGACATCGAGGCTCAACTTTGTGAAAATGGAAGTCGATTTTGATAAAGTGAACATTAAAAACACATATAGAAAGCCCAAAAACCTTGAAAAGCACTATAGAAAGTCTAAATGGCCCCAAAATGCCTCGAAATGCTCGAACACACTACGTGCGCGCACACGCACCAAAACATGTGCACATGCATTATTGCGCGTGGCCACGCACTCTAGAGCACGTGACCATATGCCTAACATGTGCCCATGCATTCCTAAACATATGTGCACGCGTCCAATGTATAGACAAGCATTCTTAACCCCCAAAACGTGCAAAAAATGCCCTATTCTCCATAAAAACGTGTGAACACGCGTAAAATGTGTTTATGTGTGTACACATAAAAATTTTCATCCTCTATAAATACTAGTGTCCTCCTCTCATTTTAGGGGGAGCCTGATCACACACTATACTGAAACTCTACTAATTGAAGACTTAGGACTCCCGTTTCATACATTTTTAGCTCATTTTTTACATTTTTCTTAGGATTTTTAGACCGACTTGAACCAAACCCAGTCTCATCTTTATCAAAGCACTCTTCAAAGGTATACGAGTCTACATTTCTCATGTCATTTTCAACCTCTCGATGAGGACAACTTGAAAATCACATGAAGCTCAAGCTTCAAAAGCCTAAAAACAAGATCAGTCGAATCTGAGAGCCAAATAATCATTTTTGCACGTTTATTTTTTAGTATTTTTGCATTTTACTATTACCAGAGATTGAGAAATTATTGTGAACTACGTGATGAGACTAGCTATTTTGCATGCTATCTGAATCATTTTCTGCACTATCTAATTATAGTAAACTGTTATATTGCATTCTCTAGCTCTTAAATGTGGAAAATCACAAAAATAATCATTTCATGCTAAATCTGCACTTTTTTATTTCCTTTGAATCATTTTCATAAAAAAAATCACATTCTTATAACAAAGCTTATAGTTTTATGTTAATATTTGCATAAAACATCATCTTTTACATCAAGTCTGCATTTTTACTTTCAAAAGATACAGAATTTTTCATTTTCATGCAATTTCAGTATTCTCTGCAATTTTAGCATATTTTCTTGATAAAAAATCACATTTTAACATTATAATCAACATCTTCATATTATTTCTACAGCTTTATGTGAGAAATCACTATTTTTTATATAAAGTTTGCATTTAGCATCCAGAAATATTAAATCTGACATTTTCTGAATTTCATTCACATTCATGATATCAAAATCAAATTTTTGACACATATCAGTAGTCTAACATGAATTTTACCTTTTCAATATAAACTTTACACTCTTAACATAAAAATCGTATTTTTTGCATCAAATCTACATCTTTGCAATCAAAATTGCTTCTTTCCGCTCTTCATTATGAAAATAAGTATTTTCACTCATTTTCACACTCTTAACATAAAAATCGTATTTTTTGAATCAAATCTACATCTTTGCAATCAAAATTGCATCTTTTCGCTCTTCAATATGAAAATAAGTATTTTCACTCATTTTCACATTAAAATGCATTTAATAATGTGAAAGTTCACATCCTTGAGCTAGAGTATCCATTTTATGGTTCAATGATGAAACCATGCATCTTCTCTTATTCTTTAATCATTTAGAAATATTTTATCATCTTAGAAATTATTCTCAATTTCGCCCTAAATCCTGCAAGTGCACATGATCATATGCCTTTATTTGCCCTTTCAACTGATTAAGTGTTTCCTGCTTATTTGTTGTCTATGTGGATGAGTGGATGGAACTGCACATGTTTGTGCTAACCTCTGTTTTAGAGGTGTTTTCTATATCTAAGGCTAGATTTACATTTTTGCACCTTTTTCTCTTTCAAATGTATTTACTAGGAAAGCCTTATAAATAATTGTACTTAATTTTCTTTACTTTCCATTATCATGTGGTGTGTGAATGTGTATATAAACTATCATTCCGAAACTAGGGTGATGTGGTATCCATGCATTGAATATTGTATGATGAGAAATAACCATAAAGTATATGCAATCTTCTGAACCCTGAATCTCTGCTGGGAACAATACTCGTTGAGTAACCCAATGTTGTCTCTTTACATTTTTCCCATTTTCGAATAATTGGGTGGCAAATCCACAAACATAAAATGTCTTGCCTCATCCCAAGACTAAACATTGTCCTTGTCCCATAAACAGAACATATGTCCCTTCGGTAAAGTTGTCATATCCCAAATGGATAAAAAGCCCTAATCCAGTACGAAAGGGTTCCCCTCATTTCCCATCATCGCTCATTTTGCAATCACTCACAAGGAGCAATCTCTTTTTATTCAAGGTATCTCCATACTATCCGGACGCTGAGTAGGGTCCTCCTTACTAATTTTATATAGCGATTCTAAAAAATATATACTATTATAGATCAACAATTACACACAAATGTGATAAAATATATACACAAGCACTCAACAATAATAATATGTATGAGCATGGCAAGATGCATGAGCATGGTAAGATGTACGCACATAATGTAAAATTACAACATAAAATGTAAACTTGCAAACATAACAGTATAATATGACGTATGTGTTGATACCTAAATTTCAGCAGTCCCCCAAAGATCCATGAAGGTTTTTGTCAACAAGGTAGGGAAAACTTCGTCGGAAGTCATCTCGAGCACGCTCAAACAGGGTGAAAAGCCTAGAAACATTCCCAAAAACACTTAAAATATCCAAAAACACATACCCGAACCTTAAAAACACCCAAAATAGACCAAAATAGCTAAAACATACGAAAAAAGGGGTTGGAAGCCCATGGGTCGGCCCAACCCAGGAGTGTGGGCTAGGCAACACACGAGTATAGGTCAATGACCCATACTCGAGGTCAATGACCCAGGCAGCAACGCTAGTGGGTTGGACCGTAGGCCTATAAAAAACTCAATTTTTACCCATTTAAGATGAATTTTGACACATTTTTCAAAAACACTTTAGAGAGAGAAAACATGAATATTTTGGGATGAATTTGAGACTTTCTCTCTCTTCTAAGTGGAGACCCATTTCCAAACACTTTTTAGCCTATCTTTTTATTCAATTTTAGGATTTTTAACGTCCTTTTTAACCAAACCAAACATTATCTTTATCAAAACACGCATCTAGGGTAATCACCCGGTCCTTCTAAGGATCTCCAATCCATTTAAAGAAAATTCATCTTATATCAATCTCTTCTTCTCCTACTCCCTTTTTTCATTTTTTTATCATTTTTTTATTTTATTTATTTTTATTTTAATTATTTATTATCTTGTGGTTGAGTTGTGAATTCTATAATGATTTTCAAAGTTTGGAATAAGATATGTTAAAGGAGTAGATAATTCGGGTGAATGCGAAAATGTTTGCATCATTTTTGCATTAGTTGTTAATTTTTTATCATTTTTGCATCATTCTATTTCTTTTCTATAAAATGGGTATTTTGGTGCTAAAATTTACATTTTTATTTTTATTTCTTTGCTTTTATTTGTCTTTTTTTGATAAATTTGTCTTTTTTTTATCATTTTTATTATATTGATTGCATCTCTATT
>CATIWM010088490.1:0-34543 GCA_949671775.1 Mallotus repandus | reverse complement strand
AAAAAAAATCATAGGTTAATATGAAACTCATCTTTACAGTGAGAAGAAATTTTATGAAACTCATCAATGGAGTTCTGTTATTTACTATTTGTTAAAGTTTGTGACTCAGCTCCAAGAGTTCGCATTGCGGTGAAATAAAATGTTAGATTTTTTATAGACTGCATACCGTAGGGGATAACTTTCTCTTTTAAATTAACAACGGCAGAACTCTGCACCTCATGATCCCTTTAGGAGGAATTACCACTTAATTACTCTCTCATTGGCCTTCTTATTGAAAAATAGTAATAATAGTAATATCATATTTTCTCCTCCTTTTTCTGTGATTTTTTTGAAATAAAGTTCAATTTGGCCTTGAAATTTTTTGCAAAAGTTCAATTTGATCCAAAATGACCTTTGGAGAGTATTTTACTCCAAACTTTGCACTAAACCTTTTTCTAACAACCCAAAGAGCGTGTGACACACAATCTAATTAAAGGGTGTGAAATCAATAGAAATTGAATTAGTTGTTGAATTAAAAAAAACACAAGCTTAATTAGCAAAATTAGACCCAAACCACAAAATCATAAAATTGATATATTAAACCATAAAATCACGATGCAAGGAGCAAGCGAAGGCCTGTGCAGGGTTGGTAGGAGTAGCAGGAACTTCGACTACTTGGTGAGCAACGATAGTAGCGACTTGGTGCTGGTCACTTACTGCTCGCAGTAGAGGCTAGACGGTGATGGGTTGTTGGGCATTTACTGATCGCGATGACGGCCTGGCAGCGGCAAGTCATTATCTGGTGGAGGCAGCCTGTGTTGACGGCAGAGGGGCAGTTTAGGTAGTGGTGATGACTGGTAAAAGGACAACAAAACTTTAAGAATTTTTTGTTCGAGCAAGATGAAAAGAAGGGAAAAGCAAAATCAGAAACACCGGCAACCAGAATCAAATGACTGACCGGAATCAACAGAAAATTGAATCACCAGTTGAAATAAACATAAAATTGACACCCTCCGTCATACCTTCTCCCTTGCTTTCTTCTCCGACCAAACACCCATAGCCGGGACCTCGTACCAACTCCGCCATGCTCCTCGTCGTAGCAGCCACAAACAACGAAGCAGACTGTGAATCGTCCCTAAAAATTCATCGCCTCCGCCATGAATTATCAATTGAGCCTTGTATGTGCATCCCATATATATGAGCTACTTCTTCTTCTTCTTCGAAGTAAATGTATTTTTTTGGTATTCATACTCTGTTCCTTTTATGGCTTCAAGAATGGTGACAATTTATGGTAGAACATTATGGCAATTCATGCTCTCTTCGAAATAAGTTGCATGATGTGGATTGGAATTTGGAATTTGTATTTAAACACCCTTTTTTGGATTGATATTGATTCATTGATTCACACTCTATTTTATTTCTAAGGAAATTCAGTTTTGAATGGATTTGGTTAGGTAAAAAGTTTCAATTGAATATGTTGTTTTTATGGTTTATTTTTTGTGAAGCAAGACAATGTGCGATTTCTTGACAGCCACATGGGGTGTTTTTGTTACTATGTTGACGTAACTGGTGTTTATTTGTGATTTTTATTGAGGTTGGGATTGTCTTTTAGATGAATTGGATTTGTGTTTGTAGATTCAAGAGGTTCTCGTGAAGTTCATGGAAAATGCAGTTTTGTTTGAGCCTGATTCTGGTATAATTCATGTCAAGTAAATGCATTAAGCGTTGATGGATTAGTTGCTGGAGTTGACCTTCACACAGTTTTGGTGGCGGAGGAGGTGCTGGTGGAGACAGTGGAATTGGTGGTGCTGCTGGTGGAGGTAGTGGCCTTGGAGGTGGTGCGGGAGTTAGAGCTGAGGGAGGTAGTGGCCTTGGAGGTGGTGCGGGAGTTAGAGCTGACGAAGGTAGTGGCCTTGGAGGTGGTGCAGGTGGTGGAGTTGACAGAGGCGGTGGCTTTGGAAGAGTTAAAGCATAAAGGGAGTAGTGTTAGCTTTTTTTCATTCTCAATGTTCATTTCTGTTATTTAACCATTTGTAATGTTTTTTTTAAAGAACCATTTTTAATGTTAATTTCTATTGTTTAACTTTTTTTAATTTCTTTTTAGTGTTTAATCAGGAGGTGTATTACACTCTCCATTATTTGTCAGAAAAAGAGTTTAAATGACCCATTTAGTGCAAATTTTGGGCTAAAATACTCTCAAAAGGTTATTTTGGGCCAAATTATTGTGAAAAGTTTCAGGCCAAATCAAACTTTATTCCTTTTTTTTCTTGGGATTTTTCTACATAAATTTTGTGTAATTTTTTATTTCTGTTTTTCATTTGCTACCGCACTTTTTATTATTACTTTTTTCTGTTTCTACTTGAAGACCAATTTACGTTCATGCATTATTCTTTCATATTTGCATTCATGTCAACCAATTATCACTGACTGTTACAGAAACAAATGGAAACTATAATTGAGCCTTCTGGGGTATAATGACCATACTATAATTAGTAAATATATTTGGCAGAATCTACCAACAAATGGACTCAGCTATTGCCATGCTTGATCTGCAGTTATGTTTGAATATTTTATATTCAATACTGCTCTGTTACAAACTAAAGTATGTTATGATCTTCAAGGGTGAATTATATGAAACTTCACCAGTTAAATCCTGTCCTTCATATATCTCAACCTGTTTTTTTCCTTTGTATTGTTAAGGAGGTGTCAAATATTGAATTTCGGAATCTTGATCTCAGTTAAGGAATCACTCTTAGTAATATTCATGCCTTTTACAAGGGACAATTGAATGTTTTTCATTAGCCTTTTTTCCCTATTAATAAGGAAGAAGTAAAATGATTTAAATACCAATTTGATTGCATAATAGGGCAGTTCTTCGCTTTTAAATTAAGTAAAAATTAATTTTACAGAAAAATTTTACTTCTGGACGTGGGATGTCTTCATGGAGAATTAAGTGGCTGTTATATTACTAACAGTAGTGTTTTTTTTTTTCTAATGATTGTCATTATAAAGTTGATTAATTTCATAATATCAATAGATGGGGGAGACTTAAATTTGAAACATCACCCACTTACCAATTGCCACAACTGGAAAATTTTAAGACTTGATTACAGTTTTTTCTTTTTTTTTTTCCGAAACAAAACGAGATCAGCAGGAACAATTGATTCAAACTCTTTGTTGTTTTTTAGGTGCTATTGCCATTAAGAACTTGTATGATTGGATTATACTTATTGATCCGAGAAAAAATGGGGATTATTACAAATCACTCACCTTCTTGATCAGCACCGCTCAGAAAATATAAAGCCGCAAATTATACAACAAAACAAATTAAAGGGTTTCCATCCAAACATTTACCTGTCAAAACTTGCACTTCTCACAGGGGAAACAATGCATAAGCTATACCAGCCGAGATGAAAACAACATTAGTTTGCACAAATAAATTCATTGATCCGGAAATATCCTTTGGAGTAACAGGAGTCTCTACAATAGGAGCCGCCTTTGTAGGCCTTTCGGGTGCAAGTGCAGCTGGTGAAGGAGCTGGAGCAGGAGCTTTAGGAGTGAACATGTCAAGAGGAAGCAGCACGCTATCAACCTGATAAATGGCAAGCCGAGTATCAGCATACACAGTTCCAGAAATTGTTGTATTGGTTAGTCCTGTAGTTATGTTCACTGTACTCCCTCCAGTAGTCACATTAAGCGCAAACCTGTTACCTGCTCCTGCCAGTGTCCTGACAGGATTACTCACGGTCTGGAACTGGGAAGATGAAATAAATGTCGGAACTATTTGAAACTTCACTAATTCAATCTTGTCTCCATCGCTTAAAGAATTGAGGGTGCCTACTTTGAGTCCTGAAAATGCACCATCAGTTGGGGCGAAAATTGTTGCCCCATTATTGGTATTGTTGAGCTGCAAGAACAGCTCTGTGTCGACTTGGGTAGCTTTCAATAGGCGAACGAACACGGTGAAGTGGCTTGCCTTACTAAGGATTTTGACTACATCAAGAGGGCCAGGTGATGGTTTTACTTGAACTCCTGACGGTGCTTGTGCAGGTGGCGCGGGTGGCGCCTTTAGTGGAGCTGCTGGTGGTGACAATACTGGAGCTGCAGCCGGTGACTGGGCTAAAGTCTTGGCGCAGAGGAGAAAGAGATGAAGTAAAATTGAGAAGAGAGATAGTTGCGACATCTTTGTTTTTTTTTTTCAAGCGTTTTGTAGCTTATATTGTATTTGCCTGGAAAAGATATGATTATTAAGCTGTTGTTTGATGTGTAAAGAAGTGGAAATGCCAGGGTTTTATAGTAGTAAAGATATAAGGAAATTAGGTGCTAAATATGCAACTTTACAATATCTATCCTGACAAAGGTGAAAGGTATCGACGGACAAAGATATAATAATTGTAGCAATTTAATTATATCTAGAAACACGAAATCTAGCAGAAAATTTAAATTGGGTTTTTCTATAATAATTAATAGGGAGGTTAAATATTTTTAGATTGCATAATACGATAGTGATTTTTTTTAAATCAGGTGAAATTTAATTTTATAAATGAATGATAACAAAACTTGAACTATCCACTTCAGAATGTTTTTAAAATTTAAAAAGTGAATGATAAATCATTTCATCATTGATTTAACGTAGATTTTGATTTTTGCTAGTAATGCATGTTTTTGTCAAATAGGGAGGATATCTCTATCACGGATAGAACTTTATTCAATCACCAAACAATTTTTCTTAATGCTGCTAATTAAAATGGCCCCGTTAATGCTCAATCAATTAGACAGGTTAACTTGTGAAGGAATGGGAATCATATCGAATTCTTCATAGTTGCACATGAAAATGAGGCGAATTTGAGAAACTATGAGCAACTTGGAAAGTTGAAATGGCATTCTGTACCTAAACGACGTGTAATTAGCTTGTGGGTCGAAACCAGGAGAAGATGTCCACAACCCATTAGTTTCGGACAATAGCAACAAGCAGGCTAAAAAGCTGAAAAGCAGGCTTTCACTTCAGTTGTGTTTTGTGAAGCCAAGTAATCTGTCGTTTAAAACCGGTAAAAGGGCCAAACTTGTGACAGGGATGCAATGGACCCAATTTAAACTTTTCATCAAATTTTAACCAAATAATTCAAATTGGACCTATTTGCTCTCTCACAGAAGTTCAAAGGGCAAATAAGACACTCTTTAAAACAGGCGAAGTGTTATTCTTCCCATAGCATAAAGCTGTGGGCAAAAGGCCGAAAGATTTGGCAAACGACAACTTTATGAAATAAAATTATCAAGAATTAATATGACATTTTGGCTCTAATTTAGATATATAATCCTACAAACTCCCCAGAGGAAGTGTATATCTTCATCTTCTCATAATTAAACAGTATTATATATGCAGAGGTGAAACTAGAGGGGAAGGAGGGGCTACCACATATGTACATTTTTTTTAATTATAGTTCTCCAAAAATTGATTGATTTCATAAATGAATCTAATATCTATATAATTTTTTCATTTGAAAATAATATTTGAAACTTTGCCCTTCCTAACTTAAAATGTTGAATTCGGCACCATCGATGTGATATCATTTTATAAATTTTATTATCGGTTGAATATTAATAATAAATTGTTCGATAATCTATTTTAAATAATTAAAATCTTAAATTTATTTTAATCATAATTATACACTATTACACTAAATTATTATTTGTATATTTCATAACAAAAATATATAAAATTACAACAGATTAATATAAAAAATAAAACTGTAAAAAAATGCAAAAAGACTCAATGTGGATGGTAATAAGGTTAAAGGGTGTCAATGTATAAATAAAAGTACAGGAGTAAATATAAAAGAAAGAAAAAATACAAGGGTCTAGGTATGCAATTTTTTTTCCTTTGTTCACCAATCTCACGGTCTTTGTAAAATTAAAGAAAAAAAGAATTAACAACAGGAATCATGGATACATTAGTTAGACTCAACAATTGCAGAATGGAAATTATTCAGAAGCAAATCATCATCCGAACTCCACACTTAATACAATATAAAACTCCAGCAAAATCATAAAACCCCTGCAAATGGTTTTACAGGGAAACCATTGCAGCAGCTGCAACTATACCAACTGCAGACATCGCTACATAGCCATGAACATTTGAACTCGCAGCCCCAGAAACATCATTAATAGAAACTGTAGGACTCTCGACAACGGGAGCCTTCTGGGGCTTCTCTGGTGGTGGCGCCACCACTAACAAAGGAGCAGGTGCAGGAGCAGGTGGAGGAAGCTTATTAGGAGCAAAAATCGCCATTGGTTTCAAAACCACATCAACCTGATAAATGGCAAGCTGGTTATCGTTGTACACAGTGCCTGCAATGGTAGTGTTGGTGACCCCTGTAGTGATATTTACAGTACTACTTGTGGTGGTGACATTTAATGTCATCCTGCCGCCTTTTCCTGCTTGTGTCTTTAATGGATTGCTCACAGTCTGGAACTGGGTATTTGAAATAAATATAGGTACTATATGAAACTTCACCAAGTTCACCTTCTCATTATCACTTAGGGAGTTCAGAGTCCCTACTTCAAGACCTGAAAAAGCACCATCAGTTGGTGCAAAGATGGTTATGCCATTGTGGGTGTGATTAAGCTCCACGACTAACTCTGCATCCGATTGTGTTTCTTTCAGTAGGCGAAGAAAGACCGTGAAATGGCCTGCCCTTTCCAGGATTTTATCCACATTGATTGTGCCAGGTAATTTAGGAACCTGTGGCACAGTAGGTGCTAGTGCGGCAGGTGGTGGCGGTGCCTGTACTGGGGCTACAGGTGGTGCTTTCACTGGAGCTGAAGCTGGTGACTGAGATAAGGTTTTAGTGCAGCAGAGGAGGATAATAAGTAAAAATGAGACAGATAGTTGCTGCTGCTTCATGTTTGTAATTGTTTATAGATAAAATGGCTTGAAAATTTTTTTAAAAAAATTTGAAATTGCTGGAGTAGTACTTGCACAAGTGTTCGATGTGTGAAGATGGGTGATAATGGGAGATTTTATAATGATAAGAGGGGAAGAGAAATTAGGTGTGGAGTGTAAATTTAGTTAAGACAGATTTTGGTTTTCTATTAACTTATGCTAAAAAGGTGAAGGGTAACGTTGGCTGCAACTGGATGAGGAATATTCAGACAAAATTGGATTTTTCCAAGTGGAGATGTAATGAAAATTCTGTGCATGAATGAATTAATGCTGTCAATATCAAAGTGAAGGATCGATGTGTAATTTTAATCACTGAAATAGCCATTTTTGTGATGTTTTAGCTGAAGATGGAGAATGGTTCACTTTCAGTTTTATCAGTCACTGTCTCGTATCCTCAAAAACAGCTATTGATGAATACAATGCTCATTTTGTCTGTGTGAGTAATGGTTCCCTTTTATGCATACAATGCAAAAGCATTTGTATACTCCGATGGATAATTTCTGACATGATCCATTTAAAATGTAATAGAAATATTTATATAATGAAATTTAAAAGGCAAATTTGATTTAAACCCATATCTTTGCCAATTCATCGAATGAAAATTAAGGAAAATTAAGGACGAAGATTCAGTGAAACCAAAATTTGAAAAATCAATTAACCATAATATTTCACTTATTAATTATTGTTTATGTAATTAATATCAATACAAGAAGGATACATGTGTTAATATTGTTTACAGCAAAAGGACCATTTATGCTCATATGTCCACGAGAACAATATTATTGAATTCAATTACTAATGCTAATTGATAAATGCAAGTAATGATACTGCAATCAACACAATGCTCATTTTGACATGCTCATATTGGCACTGCGCATCAGCCGTGCCAACATAGTCAGGATGAAACTCCTTCAGAAATGAGAGATTCCTGTGGCTTCAGGATGTTTAGTTGTCCGAGAATAAATTCTCTTTTCCTGCATTTTCAAGAAATCTAGTGGCTCCAGCAGCATTATCTCTCCATCTGTCGATTGATACCCCACCTTTATCTTAGTAGCAACCAGGTTTCTGTAACTAAATTTGCGCACAACACCTAACTTTATCCACTTTCCTGCCATATAAAAAACCTGCTCATGTCTCCATTTTCACACATCAAACTCTTCCAAGCAGCAGTCGCATTTGAATTCTTCAATATCTTTAATCACTGAACAAAAACACTACAATGATGAGACAACAATCCCTTATCTCATTCTTTGTTCTTGTTCTCTTCTTCCACTCTGCAAAAATCCTAGCCCTGTCACCTGCTGCATCTCCAGCCACGGCCAAGGCAGCAGCGAAGGCACCAGCTGTAGCCCCTTCACCACCTCCTGCAGCTGCTGCGCCAGCACCAGTTATGGTTCCAGTACAGCCATCAAAAGGCCCTCTCAATGTTGTCAAAGTCCTTCAAAAGGCCGGCCATTTCACGTTCTTTGTCCGACTAATAAAAACTACCCAGGAAGATATCCAGTTATTTTCTCAGCTTAATGACTCAAGTGATGGAGTAACCATCTTTTCCCCAACCGATGGTGCATTTTCAACCATCATAAAATCAGGAACTCTAAACTCATTATCTGATCAACAAAAGATTGAGTTGGTACAGTTTCATATAATTCCCAGATTCCTGTCAACTCCCCAGTTCCAAACTGTGAGCAATCCCATAAAAACGTTGGCAGGATCTGGGAGCCGATACGCCCTGAATGTAACCACAACTGAAAATATGGTGAATGTAAGTACAGGACTTACCCGTACATATGTATCAGGAATTGTGTACACGGATGGAAAAGTTGCCATTTATCAGGTTGACAAGGTTCTGCTCCCTATAGACCTGTTTGCACCAAAGCCTCCTGCCCCGGCCCCAGCCGCACCAAAGCCTGAAAAGGATGAAGGAGAAGATAATACTCCTGTTGTCTCTGAGGATACTTCTGGTGCAGTACCAAGTTGCATTGTGCATCACAAATTGATAATTTTAGCCATGATCAGTATGGTGACTGCAACATTTTCCTTGTGACACAGAAGTGTTTATTTTCGAGCTGGTTCAATTCTTCATATTGGTGTATGATGATGATTTTTCTGAGTTGGGATTAATGAATAGTGGTGGTAGCTAGTGTGCATTGAATTGCTGCCATTTACTATTCTTTGGATCCTTTTTCAAGTTTGCTTGTGAATAATTTTGAGGGATTTTTCTTCTTGTTTTCTGTTTTTCCTTTCTCTTCTTCGGTTTTGTAACTTGTAAATTTTGTAATATATATCAGAGGCTTTTATGTTTTGAAGTTCCGGATAACAAAATGAGATGAATTTTCAGGGGTCCATTTATTGTTATTATTATTTTCCCATTGAGCTAGTAGTCCAATATTGGTCGTGTGTACGATATCCAGTGTAAGATCAGCAGGTTAACGATTGCCTCTTCTCCTCCAGATAAATAATCACTTTGCTATTAACCACATTGACAAGGTTCTACTTCCCCTATACCATTTTGCCCCTACACCACTAGCACCTGAAAATTCGGCAGAAGGTCCTGACGGCAGTAGGATATCCTGTCAACGCTTCTAGTGGAGCAAGTTTGGTTTTGCATTATATTGTAGTGCCCTTTGAACTTGGCAGATTGTAGTGGTCCTTTTTATTATGTTTACTAGAGTTGGGTTCAGTTTTCTTATAGGTGCATGATTTCATCGGTGGCTGCCTCAAATAATTGTCTCTGTTTATTTTGTAATTAAGATTGAAATCGCAGCAATGATCGAATGTATGATAATTATATCAATTTGCTCGTTGAGATAAATACATGGGCTTACCAGGCCGAGAACAAATAAATATTACTCATTATCAGGGTGACACAAAAAAGAGGAAAGTCTACTTTGATAATTGATTATTCACCTATCGTGCCACTATCTGCACCAAAAAAATAAAAATAAAATAAAAAATCAATCATTGGCACAAAGTAAAAGGTTACATCGCAGTTTTAATGTATCTCAAATATATGAGGCTTTCCCTCTCATATGAGTTATTTTTTTTAACTCCAAAAAAATAAGAATTGAACTTTTAATCTATATAATACACTGAAGAGAGCAATTTAGTGGCTAATTAACCTTCAGCACTCTCATACGAGTGAGTGATTAAAGCTTAATCATGAAAATTATTTAGTGAGCCCAAAAAAAAATCAATTTCACTGATAATGGAATGTATTACATATAAATATATAATCATAACAACAAAGTATATTTTTCAAAATTTTTTAAAGATGTATTACACATCTAATAATTAATATCTAATACTATCTGATACATTTAATCATTTCTCATAAATTATAAATTCAATCATTTAAATATCAACATACAATATATGGAAAAAGGTTATTTTGCCTTTTGAATTTGTGTCAAAAAATTAAATAGGCCGATTTTAAATTTTTTTTCAGCAAATACTTTCAATACTTCCATTTTTAAAGTCAAATAGTCTATATTTCAAGTGCTTTATAATTGGAAAATGAACTTACAACCAATTATAAAGTACCCATACAAAGTAGAATAAAATAAAGAACAACCTTCGTAATTGTCATTGATCGCTATATGATAAAATTTCTTAAATTATATTTACATCCTTTTCTTTTTTGCCCTAAATATGGAGGGCAAATCAATAAAGAGAGGAACATTTTGGTAATAACATGTAAATTTTTTCCGAAAATAAAATAGGCGTAATATATATATGGTCTCCTATATTTGTCATTTTTTATTAGTTTGATATTTCAACTTATAGTTTTGCCATTTTGACACCCAAAGTTGGCTAAAATGTAATTTTGAAACCCCTATCAGCACACATAATACTGAATAACGAATCAGGATGTACCATATTATAAAGGTTTAACTAACCAAAAACTACAAATAGATGTATCAAACTGACAAAAAGTGATAAGTACAGGGGTGGTAGATGTCTTATGCCATCATATTAGTGCAAACTAATGTGCCAAGTTCAAGTGTTAAAATGACAAAACTATAAGTTAAGGTGTCAAACTAACAAAAAGTAATTAGTATAGGGGTCATTATGCCAATAAAATAACCTGATTTTAGAAACTGGAGTGATCTTGATCATGACTACATTGGAGACCTTTGTTTAAACGCCTAAGGATTACAATCAAATCATATCCGAGGAATAGATTGTTGGATTATGGCAACTGAAACTGAAATGAATTATGCACTTTCTCCAGCTGAAATGTCGCAGAAGGATACGAGACACTCTTGGCTGATGGAGCACTACTTCTTGTTTGATACAAACGAACTCACTTCAACAAATCATTTACATCTTTTTCCTGCTTTCCTAAGCAAACTATATGTATCTAGCGGCTGCAACAGCAGTAATTATATCGCTCTCAATTTATATCCTCCGGGACCTCCAACCTTTTGAGGCACGACAATTTAACTAGCAGCTACAGTTTATTTTTTTATTTTTTATTTTTGGCAGCAAATGAAACATCCTTTGCCTTTTTATTTTACTTTTTTATTAACAGAAGCGTGAAATGACTTAAACACCAATAGAACTGCACAATATAAGTTAAAATTCATTGCAAATCAAGAATGGCAAAATTCAAATCTACACCTTATGTTGCTCTCCAAGGGAAGTAGCAGTTAACATCAAACTCCCTTTACCTAAGATAGCTAAGTCGCTTTCTGTGAGGTATTAACAACCAAGTTATAGTAACTACAAATTGCACATAACACCTAAAATTGTTCTCTCCCCGCCATCATAAAAACCCTCGTTAACCCCTCTTTACACATATCAAACGCTTGTGCAAGCACATTCTTGCCTTACTTCTACACACTTTTTGAAGTTAACTAGGCCACCACTGCCCAAAAATGCAACAATCTTTTTTCACAGTTTCACTTCTTCTTTTCTTTCAATGCACCACCATACTTTGTCAACCACCAGCCCCATCACCAGTAGCACCACCACCAGCACAGGCACCGGTACAGGCACCACCAGTACAGGCACCACCAGTACAGGCACCGGTACAGGCACCGGCAAAGCACCCATCACACCACCCGCACAGTTCTCCCCCACCACCAGTCCCTATAGACATCATCGAAATCCTCTTAAAACCTGGCCACTTCACCTCCTTTGCTCGCATTATAAAGGCCACGCACGTAGATATCCAGCTAACTTCACAGCTCAACAGTTCAAGTGATGGTATAACGATGTTTGCACCAACAGATACCGCCTTTTCGAATCTTAAAGAAAACGTTCTTGGGTCTCTAAACGACAAAGAAAAGCTTGCGTTTGTTCAGTATCATATATTGCCAAGATATCTCTCAACTTCTGATTTCCAAACTCTTAGTAACCCAATAAAGACATTGGCAGGATCAGATAATCGATACCCAATGAACATATCGACAACTGATAGTTCAGTGACTATAAGTACAGGAGTTACAAGAACAAACATTATTAGCACTGTATACACTGATAACAAAACAGTTGTTATCTATGAGATTGACAAGGTTCTGCTTCCTCAATACCTTTTCCCTCCAGCCTCAGCACCGATTTCGGCAGCCAATGCAACAGCAGAAGATAGTACTCCTGAAATTGCTGAAGATGATTCTGGAGCATTCAGGTCTATTGTGCATTACAATGGAGTGGTACTTGGCTTTGGCGTTGTTGCTGTGATGTTTTGCTTGTGACACCAAAAGTTTCTGTTTTTTTGCTTTTTTACTTGTTTTTATATGATTTTGGTGGGTTGCATTGAGCAGTGGTGATCGTCAACAAGGTGAGTGGTTTTGAAATAATGTCTTTAATATATGTATATATATATATACATACATACCATTTCTGTTTTGTGATTAAGACTGAATTGAAAGTTTTCAGATTTCTTTTTGCTTCTTCTTCCCCTTTTAAGATTTGCTGCCTGCCTAGCAAGAAAAAAAAATTGCAAATCCAAATAAATTATCCTCCTCCAAACAAATTTTAATCAACTCAAAGTATATGATGAACTTGTGTTACATGCTGCGAAATATTTTACGTTTGGTCAATAAAAATGTGACACCACACACAAATATATGACACAAATAGGTACTAAAAACATTTTAGGTCAAAATTTTATTGATCTAATACATATGCAACTCCTTTGTTTACCATTTTTTTGTCACTTTGTCTTTTCAACTTACAAATAATCATTTTAACAGTTGAGATTGTCAAAATAATACTTGTCGACAATTTTTGTATTATTAGAAGTGTCTAAGTGATTTTTTAAATAAGTTAAAATGAAACTATTTATATACCTAAACTAAATGGAAAGTGTTTATAATTAATTAGGGGTGTCAAAATGAGTGATGATACATGAACACGATTTGCCTAATACATGAAATTAGTGAATTAGTGGTGGGACTAAATGGGTTAACATCATAAATGGATCGATTCATTTATGACATGATTTAAATCAATTCGTATTATGAGTTGTCATGTGAATCCGTTACAACTTGTTTAATTATATATATTGTGTCTTATTAAATTAACCCAATATAACCTTTTTAAATATTTTTATTTATATTTATTTTAGAAGAAGATATGAACTTTACTCGGTTTTATGAAAATCATATTAATTATTGACTTTGTATTATGCAACTTGATGGATTATGGATATTATTGTTGGTTTTTTTTTTTTTTGAAAGTGTTATTTTTGTCGAGTGTTATATAGATTAATGAGTTGTGTCAAATTTTATAATTCGTAAAATTCATATAAATAAATAGATTTCATGTATTATGTTTTTATAATTTATTTAATTATTATATTATGTTATAAATGAAATATATGATACGATTAATAAATATGTTGTGTTCGTATTAAATCTATCATGTCATTAGAGTGAGTTAATCCGATTCGAACATGACTCATTAATTGTTTTGATACACTTATATAAAATGATGTTTTTAAAAATTGAGTTATCAAAATAGTTAATTTATCATTCGCAAGAATAAACCGACAAAAAAAAATTGTCCGTTCGCCGATGTATAAAGCCAAATTTTATTTATTAACCCAAATGTAGTGTGTTCATCGGAAGATCAACAGATCCTTATGAGGTTTCAGCAGGGCCATGTATTTTGCTAGCTCTTTGGGCTTATGTAGAGAATCTAAAACTTTAAACGAATCCCTGATAAATCGGATGCTTCATTTCTCGGAAGCTATTTTGTTCCCTCATGGTTTTATGTTGTTGCAATAAGAGGACCAAGGCATTAGAACATGGCCCATGAAAGGTTTATTTCCGAGATGCAAGAATGTGTGCAGATAATGCTCAAAATAGTATTTTTATCAAATTTTACAGATAAAAATAATTATATCACTTATTTTAAATAATAAATTAATTTAAATATTAACTTTTTAGAATATATACTTTTTATTTTTCTATTTATAATTTTTGTTACTTATTCAATTAAATATCAATATGATGTTTTGCATATACTAAATTATTGAATAATTGATATATATTTATAAATACTAGTTAATTTAAATGTCTCAGTGAACTACTTAGCACTAATGTAAGTACACAATGTAGGTAAAATCTGTCTTTTTTGGATGTATATATATTTCATCTTGGATTTTTTTTTTTCAGTTTTTTAAGTTTTTTTGTCCCTTTCGTTTCTTGAAGACAAAATGAAAACCTGCTCTGACGAGTGATCATATGTGGAAAGTAGGCTGCCACCTTCATTATAATCGATGGATGCTTCACAAAATTAACTAGACACAAGAGCAATGCATCACCTGCAAGAAAATTTTCAACTTCACTCTCATATGCTGAAATTTTTACCACAAACCCAACATTTAAAACAAAAAGCATTCTTAATTAAATTTGCTTGAAAACATAAACTAATTGAAGTGATCGATTCTCCAACCTCTGAGATCAATGTACAAAATGTTGTAATAAAATAAACATTTTATACATGTAGAAGCCAAACTATTCATCATGACTACTGCTTCAATTGCTTGTTGAGCAATTCTGGCACTCCCATACACAGGACCACTTTTACTATTTGGAGTTGAATTTTTTTTCGTTGTAATCATAAGGGTTCCCACATCATATTTTAATAAAATTAATTTTTATTCGTATTTCGTAACTGGCGCTGTTATAAAAGAAGTTACCCTGATCGAGCAGCATCAACATGATATTGCAAAATTGTTTGTAGTAGGTGTAAGCAATTTATGAATATATAATCATGGCAAGCTTTGTCAATTTATGGTAAGGCTTTAACAAAGTCCCACATTTTTTAAATTCTATTCACTTTTTATTCCTGCTACTCTAAGCAAACTAGTTTGATATTACATCTCTCTCCATTGATTATTCCCCACCTCTATTTTTCAATAAAAATTAGATCACTAACCACCTTATTTATCAACTCATAATTTGAACATTATACCTAACTCTTCATCCCCAACTATAATATAAAAACCCTCTTCACACCATTAACAAATCTATATCTATCACTTCTATACAAAGATGAAGCAACAAAATTGTCTCTTTTTGTCACCCATTTTTGTCTGCATTTTTCTCCTCCATTGCATCACATCTCTAGCTCAATCACCTGCTCCAGCTCCCACTCCTCCAGGTCCTACCAATGTTATCAAAATCTTGAAAAAAGCTGGTGATTTCAAGGTCTTTATCCGTCTCTTGAAAACTACACAGTTAGATAGCAACTTGAACTCTCAGCTTGGCGATACCAACAATGCCTTAACAATTCTTGCACCTAGTGATACTGCATTTGCGAGCCTCAAGAAGCGTACTCTCAGTTCTTTAACCCGTCAACAACAGGTCGAGTTGGCGCAGTTTCACATCATTCCAACATTCATTCCAGCTACCCAATTCGATACTGTCACTAACCCTTTGAAAACCCATGCTGGATCAGGCAATCGGTTTCTGCTTAATGTTACTACAAATGGTAATGAAGTCAATATAACTACAGGACTCACAAACACTACTATATCTGACACAGTATACACAGATGGTCATCTTGCTATATATAAGGTTGATAAAGTGTTACTTCCTTTGGATATATTTACTCCTAAGCCTCCAGCAGCCGCGCCGGCACCAACAAAGACTAAAGAGGAGAGCGCTGATGATGATGACAGTGAAGAGGATGATGATGGTGATGTCAAAAAGAATAAATCTGGAGCAGTAAGTTTGGTTAGTGGTTATAATTTGGTTTTATTTGGAGTGATTGGTACAGTTACTGCAACGTTTTCGTGGTGACAATTATTGTGAGGATGAGAAGAGTGTTTTTGAATAATTGTCATGAGTATCATTATTAATTAATCCTCAATTTTCGTGGGTTAAGATTGAATTTTGAAGTAATTATCTGTTCTTTTGTATGGTTGATCAGTTTTTAATGAAAATTCAATGGGTCGATAAAGTGTATATATAAATATATGTATGGTCAATCATCATTTTTCTACTTGTAATTAAATTATATTATGCTTGCCGGGCCTAAATGAATAGTAAAACATCCTATATATGACGGGATCGAGGCATTTAATTTAGAATAGAATTTGATTTCCTAATTCCCCTTACTTTTCACTTCAGACCATTGAGACTTAGTTTTGTTAAAATAAATAAATAAACTGTATTATGTAAAGTGGGGAACATGAAAAGACATTGTTGAAAAAGACAGAGAACATGAAAGGTTAAACAGTTCAATTTTCTATCTTGAAAACAGAATGATTAAGTTGGTGTGTATGTATGTACTTACCATGCAAATGATAGTTAAAACAATAGTGTTGAATTAACGAAAAAAATATTTTGATTTAGAAGTCCCAAATTCACGAAACTAATTGCAATAATTGAATCATTATAGTTTAAAACAAAATATATAAAATATGAGATAATAATCATTTTTCCTCTTTACCTCACTCTTTCGTCATTTAAAAAATTCTACCTAACTTTCTCTTTTCATCAAAAACTTTCATTTTGTTCACCACTAATTATTTGTTAAATCCACGATAATTTCTTATCATTCTTTTATATTTAATTTATTTCATTAAAAAAAATTAATTTTTTTGTTGAATTTTTTCTCGGTTGAATTTTTTCTCTGTGGAATTATTACCCTTTATAGAATTTAGTTGTTCATTTTTTGTAAAGTATGATTATCTCTGAGTTGTAGAATATTTGTTGATATTTACTCACTTAAAAATTAAAGAATTGATTTAGAACTAATCAAAATTATTGAATGAAGTGTATAAATTACCGAGTTGTACATCAAAAGAACTCTATTAATGTAATTAAATAATAATAATAAAAAATTTTATTATTTGAATGTTATTTTATTTTAATACTTTTTTTATTGTACTATTATTGATATTATTTATTTTTAAAATGCACTATTAATTTTCAATCAATGAAACATTCATCTTTTTCATCCAAAACAATTTATCTAACTTAGTTTTGCTATTATAACATTATTTAATCAATTTTATACATCGGATTACATTTTCATTTACCAAATCCGATCAAAACCACCACATAATATATAATGTTCCAATTTGAGTTGAAGGTATGCTATCAACACACATTGCCTAAAATGTGAAATTTTTAGTAAGTCAATTTTCTCTAGATATGAAGTGTGGGTAAGGCTAATGATGTGTATATAGTGTGACTGAAAGCTAAACTTACTGAATCTTAGAATTAATTAGCAAAGAAATTTTTATTAATAAAATGTGTTTAGTTGAAATTAATATTTTATAAAATAAATTTATTTAGAAAAATTAAATTTTTTTTAAAACTTAGTTTAACGATAAACAATTTTACGAAGTTGAAAGATGAAAATAAAAATAAATTCAAGAAATTTTTTATTTATATCAAACACACTCTATTATATTTGTAAATAAATTGTATAAAATTTTATTAAATTCATTTATACTAAATACATACTTAAAAAGTGCTCAACAAATGGCAAGCATACAATTGGTAGCACATGAAATGCCATTAGATCTAAAGCTAAGTCAGGTCTCATGGTATAATCCTTAGTTTCATTTGTTGGCAGACAGTGAAGAAGAGAATGCAAAGATTTCAAAATTAGATGTGGTCAGCTCTGCAATCCACATGCATATATATCAATTGATATATGAGAAAAAGTTTAATATGAATATCTCTAAATATTTTTTTTCTAATTAATTGTTAATTTATTTTTGCGTAAATTAATTTCTTGCCACTGGGTGGAATTTTTTCAAGAATGCTAAAATAACAAGCATGTTCCTGAATCATAGTTCCAAAATATATACAAATACAAGATCTCTAGTAAAATATATACATAGACATTTAATTAATTAATTACCCAGTGAAAAAGTAGTAAAATGATAATTTTTCTCTAAAAATCTTTTGAAGTGCAAAGTTCTAATTATGTTACCATTGATTTAAAAAAGAAAGACCGTCCTCTATTGTGCAGTCTATTAATACTTAAGTTATATAATTTTTCTATTTAAAAAAATTATTAATTAATGAATTATATAGTAGCGATATATGATAACTTGATTCTTACTTTATGGGAATAGTCATGAAGAAGAAATTGATATTTGGAGAAAATGATCGATGTGATTTGCTTTGAATAAGACATTTTAAAGTAGGACAGTGTTTTCCATATGGTACCACGTAAATTCAATGAAATTGATTGATCCAATTATTATTTTTATATTTCATTTTTATAGAAAATATAACTTTTTTAATTCCATTGCACCCTATAAATAAATAAATGAAACAAAGGTATGGAGTACAAATAGGATTGAAAATGATATAAAAATGCCTTACCAAGAGGGCACGTTTAGTCCTTCTCTAGTAAATCTTAGATTGGAGAAAATTTTCATATTCTCTTGGATTGAAACCAAATTTAATGAGACAATTAATGAACTCTAACTTGATTCATGGACAAAATTGTTTGCATTTTCAAGTTTGTGGAGGGTTTGAAAATAAAAATAATTAAGCCTTCTTTCAAAAAAAAATTCAAAATCTTTTTCCGAATTGGAATAAAAATCCCAAAAATTTTGAATAATATGTAAACAAATAACATTACTATCCATTATACCATTTATATTGTTTACCATAGTTTATTTTGACTATGTAGAAGGTTGAAAACATATATAGTACGAATTTATTATGTTATATCAATTTTTCTTTTAAATTTATAAATTAATTATTTGAATATTTCAATTTAATAAAAATATGACATATAAGTTTTTTTTAATCAATTTAAATGTTTAAATAATTTTATTTTAACTTGTAAAAATACAATTTAGACACTTTAATAGTATTGAAAAATATTAATAAATTTTAATTTTATTAATGTAAAATATTTAAATGATTAATTTATAAGTTGAAAAATTAAATTGATAAAAAAGAATCAAGTTTCAAAAGATACAAAATATATCAAATTTTTTTATTGGTATATCTAATTTTTCAGTTACTGGAATAGGAGTAAAAATCTTTATTGAAAATTCTATGCACATAATCTGTATCAACGTTGTTCAAAAAAAAAAAATCTGTATCAGCTTTGGTTTCAAACTTTTAATTCATTGGACATCAAATGTTGACTACTTTTCACTTTTGTATCATTATACTTGTCCTCTTTTATACGGGGGAATCTTCTCATCTTTTTTATTAATCTTTTCATATAT
This sequence comes from Mallotus repandus, assembly GCA_949671775.1. Lineage (NCBI taxonomy): Eukaryota > Viridiplantae > Streptophyta > Magnoliopsida > Malpighiales > Euphorbiaceae > Mallotus > Mallotus repandus. The sequence continues at coordinate 14,957 of CATIWM010088490.1, read as the reverse complement.
TTCTGAGTAATGTGAACTTGGAAGCAACTGATGATGACACCTTTCTTAATTGAATTAATTAGAGCCCTAAGAGGCAATGATTTTTCTTTTTTCAATCTTTTCTGGGTTCAAATTATTAGTAAAATTATCAATAAATACGCGAGTGAAACAAATTAAATTTGGTTAGCCATTTAAAATGAATGTTAAAATATTTTATCATGAAGTTAAGGTATTTAACTAAAAACAGAGTTCGATCCCTTAATTTTTATTTTTTTTTAAATAAAAATAAATTAAACTTTTATAATTTCTCATAAATAGATTAAATAAAAAAAAATTAAATATTTTAATGTGTAAAATAGAGTTTGAACTCTCACATCTTTTACTTTCATCCTTATAATGAAAATTTAAATCATTTCAACTACTTAAAAAAAATAAATACTAATTAAGAATCTATTTAAATAATAATCTATTTTAGATTGGAATAGTCAATAAAGCAAAATGAAGAAGATTGGAATACAGCTTCCTAACAATAAAAGCTAATTAATAATCTATCTTAGCTAACTAGCTAAATTGACACATGAAAATAATGTATCATAGTGTAGGCATGCAGCTCAAGAACACCACTTTATATCTTGATTTATTGAAACATTATTTTAGATGTATATTAATTGAAACATTATTTTAGGTGTACATAAAAAATGCAGATTTATCAAAACGTAGACCAGAATTCAAACTGCTACTTGACGGTCCATTAGAAGGTACACATGTTGACATCTATGTATCTTGCCTGCACGCAAAGTCATGTATACATATATATACATAAGATTATACTAATATTCCAAAAGCTTATATTTTAATTATTTTTTAAGTGTTAGTATTTAAATTTCATTAAAATTTAATTAATTTTAATTTTATTTCAAATAGAATTATATAATAATAAAAAAATTAAATAATTAATTTAATATGATTATATATAATATAACTTGAATAAATTTTGAAATATTGTACTGTTTAAATGAGAACAACTCAATTTTTAGCATTATCCATCGCACATGCTTGTTAATTATAATTCGCACACAATTACTCATCTTGGAGTGAATTATTGAAGCGTTATATATATATATATATATATATAATGCAAAAATAGAGAAAATGTTGCGTCAAAGAAAATCCTATTTTATTTAGCAACACATCCCATGAAAGACAAGAATTGGAAATTTCTTTAGAGCTCCAAACATAATTGGAAATTTCTTCCAATTATTGTCTTATACAGATTTAAATTAGTTTATGTACACATATACAAAACCATTAGCATATACGAGACATCATTTTCAACATAAAATTTATCTAATTGGGGAATACGAATATTAATTTCAAGCAATACAAAATATATCACTAATCACTAAGTAAGTGTTTGATTTAGTTGACTGAGGTAGTTAATAGAAATTTTTCTTCAATCGGCTACAATTCAAATGTTTGATAAAACTCCAAAATCAACATATTTTTATTCAAAATAGTTGTAGATTTGATAAGTTATATTTTGAAGATTTTTTCATCAGTTGGTAACTTATTTGTATTTATTTTTTTTTATGCTATTTTATCCTTATTAAAAATAACTAATAACAAATAATTTTATTTAAATTAAATATATATAATTAATTTTTTTATAGTTAATAATTAAGTAGATATTATTTTAAATTATATTAATAATTAAATAAGTATAATATTTACACCTATAATTATTTTTTAAGAAAATTATACAATAAAATTTATATTTTAAAATTCATTTTAAATAATTTATATTAATTATTTTAATAATATATAAATCAAAGATGATAAATTATTATGTCTTACTAATTATTTTTAAATAATTTACATAAATAAAAAATATTATAAGAAATATATGAAATTATATTTACAGATAAATCATCCTGTTAATGGTCATTTAATATACTAAGAGTAAAAACTAATAAAATTGAACCAAATTGTTCATATTTATCTGCTATCTGCAACCGCCATCAACTATCAACTGTCATAAACAACTGAACTAAACAAACGCTAATTATATGAAGGATGGTGATGTTGTGAACCGTTCCATAATAACTTTTAAAAAAATTATAATCTTACCCTCAAATATAGGGGGCAATTAACTATAAGGAAAAGCGAATTGAAAAAATAAATTATTGCAGCTCATGATGTCACGGACTGCAACACGCAGCTTTATCCTTAAAAGCATTAGTTCAATTGATAAAAAAAAGAAAAGAATTTCAACACCTTAAATATTGCAGAATCTAATTCTGAATTTAAATAAGCTTATAAAAGTTATTTTCGTATAGATGACATTTTGAATTCAAGTTATACTATATGTAGTCACTTTAAATTAATTGTTAAAAGATTTTATTGTCTTTATGTTTCTACCTAAAATGAATCGGATTAATCAAAATTTAATAAACTTTAAATATCAATAGTGTAGAAAAAAATTTGCTAGCATGCCAAATTAGACTTATATTCCAAAAATAAAATGAGATATGAAGATAAGATTAGACGAAAAAAAAAAGTTTAGGCTGTTAATTCATCAGTCACAAAGTTTCATCAATCAATTTTTTAGACAAGCATTAGTCTAGAAGTATGGATATGAATTAGTTTTATATCTACACTATGCATGACAAGTATAGAAAAAAGGGGAGAAATTTTTTAAAAAAAAAAGAGAATGAAATAAAAACTACAAATTTTGTTGTGTTTGATAAATTAAAATTAATTAATAAAAAAAAGAAGCAGAAATGTTTAAAAAGAAAATAAAATTTTAAATTACGATGTATTTTAAAGTTAAAATATTTTACACTCTACTTTGGGCTATAATCAATTTCACCTTATATACGGAGAAAAAAATTTCTCTTCAATTTCTTTTCTCTTTTATTAATTTTTTAATGGTCAAATAACACAAAATCTAATTGTCCTCTAATTTCCTTCTCTTCCCTTCATTCATGCATAGTGTAGTTCAAGGTACACTCATTGTTGCAGTAGTAGAAAAAAAGAAATAAGAAATTTTTTTTAATGCTCAAAGTAAAAGATAATAAGGAAGAATCTATCAAAATAATAATAATAATAATAAAAGTACAAATTAACTAGCTACATGCATAGAGGGTCCCAATACCTCTTCCCTTTCATTTGATTGTCTCTTTCTGTGAAGTCTCTTCCAACATGCAGTGGCACCCCACCTCTCTGGTGACCACTCACTCACGAGTCTGTCGTCGTCGTCGTCCTCCGAGTTGATCCAGTTGCTTCCATGGAGTCCAGCAACTACATTGACAGGCCAACATGTTCTACCTTCTCGGTGTCTATATCTGTGTGCTATGGCGTTTCCTAGCTAAGCTGTTGCTAGCAGTAGCCTTTTCATAATTCACAATTATATTACATCAAGAATCTTACCAGTAATGCATAGTAGAACTATAGTGGCTCGAATCCATGGCTAGCTGAACCTAATGATGCAAACTTTACTAGTTCTTGTTGCAAGAATGGAGCTCTGCTTGCTGCTTCACCAGCTCCTACACCAAGAAAATCTCTTGTTAAACTTCTCTCTACTGCTTCACTTGAACTAATTGCAAGTCCGTGGTTTTGTTGCTTTCCATTTGCTTGTTGTTGCATCATTAAATGATTCAAGTTCTTGGTGGTGTTGTTGCTAGTATTGCTTAGAATTGAGCTTGAATTCGAATCAGTACCCAACAATGTCGAATCTTTTATAAATGTTGCTGTAGGTGTAGTACTCGAAGGAGAAAAAGAGTTCACCATTTCTTGATTTAAGTTCTCATTATTAGCTTGATTTATCGGTTGCCTGCTGCCTAAAAACTTGAGGGTTTGATCAGTCTTGCTCTGGTTATAAGAATTGAAGTTTGATGCAGTTGAAAAAGATGGTGAGTTCATCAATGAAATGCTGTTGTTGCTTCTTGTGGATCCCATTTGAGCAGCTTTTTGTAAAAGTGCAGTAGCTGACATGTGAGCTGATAACGATGATGAGCTTCTTTGTTGTTGTTGATGATGATGATGATTACTTGAATACAAAGAAGTTATAGATTCAGTTAGATCTCCTTTGCTTCCTTCTTCCTCCTTTAGTCCTCTTGCCACTGAACTACTAAAGGGTACTTCTTGATACTTATTGAGCCACTGCATTTGTGAAGAACCAGAACCAAACATGTTCATCTGTTGTGCTTGCACCAATTCATGAGGCAAGAACGCATTTGATCCAACTAAGTTCAGTTGATGATTGGCATGATCTAGCCATAATGGTAATCTTGGCTTTTGCCCATCACCACTAATATTATTACTACCCATCAGCTCAGATCCGGCACCGGCGAACTCTGGTCTAAACACAGAAGAAAATTGGGAGATTCCGGCGGTTTGAAGATGATGATGAGGTGCAGCAGCAGTACTATTACTATTAGCTCCATTGATCAAATCATTTCTAAAGTTTGCATTAATGGCTGCTGCAACTGGAGTGAATCTTCCACTTTCTTCTGCTAAAGCATCACAAAAAGCTCTGTGGGTGATAAAGCTATCCTTCCTGTTTAGTACACAAAAACCTCTTCTCAACAATCTGTTGTGTATTTATACATACATAAAGAGCTTATCCCTTTTGGTCTGACTGCATTAAATTCTGATGTATATTAATTTATACATATAGATTTGATAAAAAGAAAAAAAAAAACACCATTAAATTCTATTTGAGAATTGCATTGAATTCTTCAACAAACTAATCATAAAAAGTGAAGAATATTTTGCACACGAACAAAGAAAATCATTAAAAGAAAGATAGCTATAAATTCATATACATACCTGGAGAAAAGAGTGCCGCAGTCACATCTATACTCTCTGGTTCCGCAGATCTTGCTATGAGCTTTCCAATCTGATTGAACTGCGTATTTCTTTGAACATTTCTCACACTTCCACTTCTTTTCTCCATGTTTTCTGCTAAAATGCTTCTTAATTCCTGTCAGGTCACCTAAAGCTCTTGAAGGATCATGATGGACACAGCTCTTTTCAGGGCAGATATATACTTTCCTTTTAACTTCTTTAGTTGATCTTTGCTTCAGCTTCCATGGAAGATTATGCCCTCTTCTATGAAGTTGAAGGTTCTGGTCTCTTTGAAAACCCTTGTTGCAGATTTCACAAATGAATCTGTTGGTAGCCATGAGAGACTTTGGTGATAAAGCAACAACTTCTGCATCTGGATCTGCTTCAAAACAATTAAAAGAAATAAAACCAGGAAGAAAAAAGCTTAAAAGGTCTTTAAAAAAAGGAGTGAGTTGAAGAAAAAACTATATTCTTGCCTGGAGTTCCCGGTAAATTTCTCTTCCTCTTCACCGCTGGATTTGAAGTAGGGTTAGGGTTAGGGTTTGGAGTTGGTTCTTGAACAAACCCTATGATTGTAGAGGGGATAGCAAATCCATCTTCAGGCATCATTTTGGCAGTGAAGTTGAGAGAAACTGAGTTGTGCTCTAAAACAAGCAAAAAGAGAAGAACCAACTCTGAGAATAGAGCACTACATATGTATATATATACCTGCCAAATTAAACCAAGAAAAGCTTCATTCACTGCTCAACATAATCCCTACAAATCCCTCAAAAAACAAAAGAATTTTCTAAAGAATTCATTCATCCCCATTTAAAAAGATGATGAACTGATAAAAAAATATTGCATCGTTAATTACCTTAATTCAAAACTCTTTGTGTTTTGGTTTGCTTTGCTTTTGGTTGAGGCCAAGACAAATACACCAAACAAAAAGACAGTGTTAACTATACACAGAATATTTCTCTCTGCGTGTCTCTCTCTCCTTATCTTACACGGCTTCTCTAAAAGTCAGTCAGTCATAGATTCAACTGGACCACCACCTACGTTAATTGAACTAATCTAATCTATCTATATATTAGTACTATATGTCTAATGTAAAATGTATAGACCAAGTAATTATTATTATTACTTAAATAATTAATAACAATATTAATTGCACATATGTGCTTATAGTCACTTTTAAAAGTAATTCATTAATCATTTAAAAAAAAAGTGTAATTCATTAATAGTGAATTTCCAAAGGGAAAATGCATACTACAACTCCTTATGTGGCAAAAAATTTTCTATATTTAATTATCAATATATAATATATTTATATGTGTCATATTTTTATTAGTTAAATATAAAAATGTATTATATATAGAGAAAATTATTAATTTTATCTTGAAGTATAAGCCAATTATCAATTGAATCATATTTAAAAGTTATTTCAATTTGCTCCTTCTTAAAAATTATTTTTAAATTTTTATAAAATACATTTGACGTTTATTAAATTTTTATCCTCTTTTTTTTATAAAAAAATAAAATGTAAGAAAATAATGGTAAATTTTAGTTTTGCCACTCTCAACATAAGTTTAATTAAATTTTCTAAATATTTTCATAAATTTTAACTTTTTCTAAAAATTCTTAAATTTTAACTACATTAAAATTTATTTCTCAACTTTCAACCACATGACTTAAAATTTTTATAGTAGAGGTCAAACCAAAAAAGTATGAGATGAAAAAAAAAGAGAATTTTGAAATACAAAAAATATTAGTTAAGAATATAAGAATATTTAATTTTTCTAAAAAAATATTAAAAATCAAAATATTTTTATTTATAATGATAATTAAAAGTGCTTATTTTATATTTATTTTATTAATATATTCAATATAATAAATTGATTTAGAAGTTATCATCATTGTTTTTCTTATTATTTTTAATCAACACATAAAAGGATAAAATTTTATTTAAAAATTTAAAAATTAAATTTTTGAATTTGTTTTAAAAGTGGTAACATTAAAATTTGAAAAATATTGTAGATTTTATTTTTTCCTGAGAAAGAAAAAAATTTGAATAATTGTCAAATTTATTTTATAAGGATCTAAAAGTAATATTTAAAAATACAATTAGATTCTTCAAATAAAATTAGATAGAATTGACATAGTTTGTAAAGTTGACAAAGCAAATTGAATGAATTTCAAAATATGATTTAATTGATAACTAGCCAAAAGTTTAGAATAAAAGAAACCATTTTTCCTTATATCTATTGTAAATCTAACTATTAGGTATAATACATCTGCAGTAGATAAAAAAATCCCTCTATATTTAATTGTCAATTTATAACATGTCTACATATGTCATATTTTAATTAGTCAAATTATAAAAATTTATTATATGTATCATAAATCTAACCATTAGGTAAATTACATCTATAGTAGATAAAAATCTTCTTTTTAATAATCATCAAAAAATAAATATCAGAATATAATTTTTGGCCAAATATCAAAATTATTTTAAGAGGTATACAATTGTAGTGTAAAACAATTATAATTATATTTTATTAATAAATATTAAATAATATAAAACTATTAACAAACTATGCAATAGAGATATTTTATTACTTTTTTATAAAGTGCATTGCAGTTGAAATTAATATTTAATTTTTTAAAAAACAATATAAGTTAATAGACCCATTTTTTCGCTGAGAAACTATAAACTTTCATCCCCATTTAGACAAGAAAAAAAAAAAGCAAATTCAATTCTTCATTTCATTTATAATACATTTATTCATTAATCTCATGCAAAATATGTTTGCTCATAGAGAATTCGTGGTACATGTACAAAAGAATCGATGGTCCTGGTGTGTCTTTTCAACGTGATAATTATTTCAATATAATTATAAATGAACTGAAAGCTTGTATTATATCCAATAAAGCTGAAAAGAACAAAAAATTTCGATGTGAAAAAACAAAACAATTTTAAATAAAAAGTGAGGAGAAGATCGGATCAAACAAGATTTGAAAAAACTTTCAGGAAAAGAAAAACAAAGATTTTAAAAAGCAGCATGTCATGTGTAGGAGCGAGAGGTGGAGAAAAAGTGAACTGCCTTTACAGCCAGCAGCAGAAAAGATCAAAGATCAATAAGTTTAGAATGATTATGCCATAATTGTTATGAAGACTCATCAAAAGATTCAAAGATTAAAAATCAAAATAAAATAAAAAAGATATATATTATATCAGTAACATTCTGCCTCCATCCAATTATTCTAACTGTTTTGCATTTAACTACAGCTTTTTAACAAGTAAAGCCGCCGGCAAACACTTTAGAACCCAATTCGATAATTTTTTTAAATTATATATTTAAATTTGTTTAATAAATGAATTGAGTTTAAATCATATAAATTTCTTTTAGTTCATTTAGATTCATTCAAGTTTGAAATCATCAAGTGTTATAGCTGATTCGGTTCGAGTTCAATTTGATTATAAAAGATCTAAGTCTAAAATAGCCAAAACTCAACTTGACTCAGTCTGTTTATACTCATATATTTAACAAGTAAAAACATAAAAAAAAAAATTATGTATTTCAAATATATTAAATTCATTAGCCAATTTTTTTTTTTAAATCATTAATATCTAAAGCTCAAAATAGAACAACAAAAACAGTAACTAATTTAACATGACTACATATTATGTGGCTCAAACTAAAACGTTATTATTTAAACAAGAACAATATTTATCAACTGATTTTAACCATTATTAATTTTATTAATCAGATTTAAAATATTTTATAATTGGCTAAAAAATATAATATGTATTTATATTTTATAATTATTAAATATTTCATCCGTTCCAAACTAATAGTCTCTTTTTCAAATAAAAAAATTTTCAAACTAATTGTCACTTTGATATATCCAATGTAACATTAATTTTTCTTTCCTATTTTATTCTTATGTTACCATTATCTAATTGATTTTGTAAAATTCTAAAAGTTTTGAATATATCCAGAGAAAAGTAATTTAGTCATATTTACTCCATTTGTTTCATTTCAATTGTCTTTTAAAAAAGTAGAATTTATTCCACTCCAAATGACTTTTTTAGATTACCAATAAAAAAATAATTTATTCTTTCCAATTTTACCCTTATCACATGTAGTGGTGAGGGGCTTTTTAAATTACAAAATTACTTCTAAAGTTTATAGATAAATTATCAAATAATAGAATTGGCTCCCCAAATATTTTTATATATTTTTTATTGTAACCCTTTTATTTCTATGAAAAATTCATTTTATTTTAGTGTAATGTAACTTTATCGCGCTAACAAGTAATTCTAGTATCACCCCTGCTCTTATCTTGATTTTCGAGTAAATTTTTCTATTGGAATAATTATAATTCATACTAACTTTTAGTCTTTTTAAAAGAGGGTTACATAGTCATTTACATCTATAATTATACCTATTAAATATGATTCTTAATATTTGTGACATTACATTAAAAAATAATTGAAATGAAACGGAGGAAATAACTATTTTATGAGCTCATTAAATACTTTTTTAATCCAAGTGAAATACTAAAAAGAAATAATTAATTTAGAACAAATAGAGTATAATATAATTAAAATAAATAAAAATGAGATATATTAATTATCGAGTGTAATTTAATTTTAAGCGTTTAGAGGTGTTTAGCATGATAGGATAGGAGTTGTGCCGTCCGTGAGAGCTGAATGGGCAGAAGAAAGGAGCCCACAAATTAAAAGAAGAAAGACAAGAGATGACTGGTACCGCTTGAATTGTCGCCCACGAGACACTCACTACTCATACACCTTCTCTTACTTGCTACTACTGTTAATGTGTCACATTTCTCTTGAAATTCGTACAGATTTTTTTGGAGAATCCATCTTTTTCTCCACCAGCCAGCTAGTAACTTTTTTCTCCCAAGAAACCCAAAAATAATTCTCTCAGTTGACTCGGGTCGGCTTCACTAATTGATTTCTATCTATATATTAGCTGCATGTCACTTGACTTGTCTTTGGTTTGTGTTGGTGCTTTAAGAGACTGCAACTTAAATACTTAGGCTATCATGTATAGTCAAAATTTTGATTTAATCTCCATATATTTATCGATTCTTGGACTTATGGATTCCAGAATGAAAATGATACAAAATGATGTGTCATAGCTAACGAGGACTTGACATAATGGTCAAATTTTTTGAACATATGAGAGATTTGAGTTTTAATTTTTTTTTTTTTTATATATAATTGAAGAGGAGTGGACAATTCAGACCATTCCTTCTTATAAGGGTGTCAAGCCTCTGCCACTAAGTTATAGGAGGTTGGCCAATTTTTTTTTTTTTACTGTCCTAAAAAAAGTGTTGTAATAGAATTTTAATTCAATATATAGTATGCTGGATCAAATCAGTTTTAGAGTTTTTTTAAAGGGAATTGTTTTGTTTTTTCAAAAATAAATACAATTATAGGTAAAAATTAAAGAGTAAAAAAATCTCTTTTCTTTAACCTTAGTCATTTGTTATCTCTTTTCTCTTTAAATTTTTTTATCAAATATTTTTATTTTTGACTATAGCCAATCATTTTTTAGATCGGCGGTGATTTCTTATTATTTTTTTTATTCTTTCATTGAATAAATACAAATCTTTAATCTGTTTATTTTTATTTTTTATTTTTCATTCATGAAGTTATTAATATTTTTATAGAGTTTTGATGGTTCTCCTCTATAGAGTTTATTGTTCTCTCTATTATGAAATTTGTGTCAACAATCAGACTCAATTAAAGACCATAGACTCAATTTATGGTTAATAAACATCATGGAGTGGAGCATAAAAATTGTTGAACAAATCGTCAAGTTTCAAATCATAATAGCTTTGTCAATGCAATTGAAAAATAATGATGAACATTTTCATATTTTTAGTGAAATTTTTTTTCGATGCTTCTTGATTGTACTTTATTCGTAATATATGTTCATCAAGATATATTATTGATCTGCAATGAATGAAAGATTTATTTGTTCTCAAAAAAAAATATAAAAATTAAATTTTACTAATTAAATGATGAGAATTCATTCTATTTTTCAAGAATGCGGTAGTTACTTTATGTAACATATTAATTTCAATTTTCAATTTTTTATCGCAGTTTTTAATTGAAAAAAAAAAATCATCTGAGAATTTTTCATCACCACTGTCATCACAACCATGAATACTTCTAACAATAAAAAAAACTAAAAAATTTAATGCATAAAACTAACAATAGTCCCATAAAGGAGCAAAATTTTTTAAAAAATGCTAACAAATAATTTTTAGAAAATAAGTTTGATAAGAAATAAAATAAATTAGTGCTAGCTTTTGTATAGAGTAACCAAATTATAAAAAAATTATAAGAAAAAAAAAAGAAAAAAAGTAGGAATGATTTTTTTGGCAAATTTATTAAAAATATATAAATTAATATAAATCGATTTTAAAGTTATGAGAAATCAACTTGAATCTTCTAGTCTAAATCAGGCCAGCTTAAGCTTACCCCATCATGCATTTTGATTTATAGACAAATAAAGAATGGTATATATTCTGTTAATTTTATTGTTCTTTCCTTTGCATTGCCCTTACTATGAAATTTTGTGGTTTCATGTTCATATAATAAACAAATTCATCAATACATAATGCATCATACATTTGCATATTTGCATATACTGGTTCATTAATACACAATAAAAGAGAAAATCAAATAAAATGATTGAATGGATCTTATAAAATATTAATCACCAAAACATTATAAAAAACAATTTTTTTTTGAATTCTTATATTGTGAAATTTTTATATGGATCTTGAAAGTGTTGGTCAACATATCTTTATGTTGTAAAATTTCTAAATAGATCTTAAGAGTGATAAAGCAAACAACAAGTTGTTATAGTTCGTTGGTGGTTTGTTAATTGTTTTTTTATGTATATCACGTCACTTTGTATACAACCATTCTTCTCATCACTTTGTGTATAGCTGCCGTATATATATTGTCTTGTACCACTTTTATTAATATAGTAAAAATAAAAAATTACTTTTACATGGTATCAGAGTTTAAACCATGGTTGGGCAAATTATTCCATCTTCTTCTCTTCCTGTTTTATCTACCACAAATCACATCTTTTCAGTCAAATTAACTATCAAAAATTATCTTACATGGAAGATCCAATTTCAGCTTTGCTCAATTACCATAAATTAACAGATTTATTGATGGATCAATCTCTGCAGCTCCATCAACCGTAGCTTCCACAAATTCATCAACTCCTGACAATCCAAACCCTGCTTTTATTGAATGGTTTCAAAAAGATCAACTTTTTTTATCATGAATTTTTTCTTCATTATTTGAGGAAGTTTTTCCTTATGTGATTGGTATAACTTCATCATTCACTAATTGGAAAGCACTAGAAAGTGCATTTGGCTTTGTATCTCAGAACTGTCAACTGTAGCTTCATATAAAACTTCAAGAATTAAAGAAAAATAATCTCATTGTGTCTCAATATCTTCAAAAAGCCAAATTTTTAGCCGATGAATTAGCTGTTGCTAGAAGACCTCTCTCTAATGTTGAGTTTAATGCTATTATTTACCGAAATCTTGGAGCTTACTTTCATAACATCATAATTTTGTTAAATCAGCGATCTACACTGGTTTCCGTTCAAGAGCTTCATGGATAATTAGCGGCTCATGAATTCTTATAAACAATATCCATGAACCTCCAATGGCCAATATTGCAACTCTACTCATACCCTCTCCTTCACCAACCATGCCTCCTAGATACTTTTCAAACAATAATTTTCGGCTAAAGTATGGAAATAGAAGAAATCGAGGGCCTTGTCAAATTTGTGGCAACTGGAATCATACAACCGATTGCTATAGGTGCAGATATGCACAGCCTCCTTCTTCAATACAATCTAGCTATACACTTTTACAGGTTTGTTTCTCATCTCCACAAGCCAATTTTACATCCTCATCCACACATGGACCAACCATCACTTTCAGTTAACGTCCAATTTTTTATGCAACATCACCAAATAGCACTTGGTACCTTGATAGTGGAGCCATACACCACATGACTTCAAATCAACAACTTCTTTCAAATGTCACACCTTTTGTTGGTTCAGATCAAATTATGGTTGGTAATGATCACTTTTTACCCATAGCAAACACTAGTACATCTCTTCACCATGCATTTTATTCAAATAGACCTTTTTTAATTAAGAATGTTCTTCATGTACCCCATATCTCCAAATCATTATTGTCTATTAAAAAATTTACCACTAATATGGTTGCTTTTTTAAATTTTGGCCTACTCAGTTTTTCGATTAAGGATCAGGTGACCAAGTCAATCCTATTGCAAGGATGGAGTGAAAATGGATTGTATGTGATGCCATCCAATTCACCCAAGCAAGCTATGATAGGAAAAAATAATTCCATGGAGGAGTGGTATGCTCGTTTAGGCCATCCTCACAAATGCATTGTCAATAAAATTGTTAAGACTTATAATTACCTGTTAATAATTTCTCTTTCTCAAGTTGTTCCTCTTGTCTTTTAAGAAAATTAGCCAAATTATCTTTTTGTAACAGTTAAGCATACTAGTACTACTCCATTTCAAATTATTCATTCAGATGTTTGGGGACCATCCCCAGTTACATCATGTAATGGTTTTCATTATTTCGTTTTATTTTTAGATGATTTCACCACATTTACCTGTATTTATTTTCTTAAAAATAAAAGTGATGTTTATTCAGTGTTTCTTACCTTTGAATCCTTAGTTAAAAATCAATTTAATTCTCATATTATAGCATTTTCACTCTGACTAGGGAGTTGAATTTCAAAAAATACATAAATACTTTGAAACAGAAGGCATTCTACATCGTATAGCTTGTCCCTACACACATGAGCCGAATGGTCTGTCAAAACGTAAAATTTGCCTTATAGTGGACACTGGTTTAACTTTATTAGCACTTGCTCATGTTCCTTTTCACTTTTGGACATATGCATTTCGCAGTTAATTCTATTAATGCTATGCCCACACCTATTTTACAAAATACAATGCCTTTTCAAAATTATTTAATAAAATACCCAAGTATATAGACACCAAAATTTTTGACTGTGTCGTTTACCCCTATCTACGTCCTTTTAATAGGTTTAAATTTTCTTTTCAAAGCAAACAATGTGTCTATTTGGGTCATTCACCAAATCCTACAAGGTATGATTGTCTAAATCTTGAAAATAATAAAATTTAAGTTGTTAGACATGTTATTTTTGACGAAAAAAAATTTCCATTTTGCAAACAGCCCGAATGCAATTTTTGGTCAAACACTGTATCCACTAACACTCATTGGCTCACTATACAAGCTCCTATCGATCCAGACTCCTCATTAGGTATGCCTCTATCCTTACTTATCTCCACCACAATTACCCACTCAATAACAATCTGCTCACTCAGCCTTATCTACACTTGATTCATACTCTAACCCGTCCTCACCACCATCCCAACCAAATACCATGACATTATCTTCCCAACCAACCACACCTCTCCTCATTTTGCCACTTTGTCACCTGCGTCCTTCCCACCAATTAAACGCACACCATTATGCCCACTAACAGTTCACTTCTCTCCATCGTCCATAGGTCTTCAACTTGTAGTTGACCTTACCCAATATGATCAGCTGCCTTCCTAACATAACTTGCACCCATCCTATACAGCTTCATCCTCACACTATTTCCAAATGCCAAGCTCTTACTGCTGTCAAAACCAAGTCCCACCACCACTTTTTATCCCATTAACCATATTCTTTTAAAGAGGCTATTAAATAAAATGAATGGAAGAAGGCCATGGACCAAGAACTTGCAGCTTTACAAACAAACAACACTTGGCACTTTGTTCCTAAACCTCCTCATGCCAACTCATCGACAATAAATGGATTTTCAGAATTAAAGACAAAGTCGATGGCACCATTGCATGCTATAAAGCATGACTTGTAGCCAAGGGTTTTTCATAACTTTTTGGTGTGGATTACAAAGAAATATTCAATCTGGTTATAAAGGCTACCATCATTCGCATGATCTTAGCCTTAGCCACAATGCACAAATGGCTAATGAAACAATTAGGTGTCTCTAATGCATTTTGA